>JAVTVY010026269.1:0-101641 GCA_036873755.1 Hanleya hanleyi | reverse complement strand
ACTACTTTTTCTCCGCGGAAGCTTTTTCCCCGAGACCGCATCACCACCAAAACCGCATCACCGCGAAGGAATACATGGAACTATTTTGACCTTTGTCCCGGAACTATAGCCTAGACAGGTCAGTACATGCCTTGATCACGTGATCGTCATGGGAAACCCCCACTGGGGAACTCCCCTGGGAAACCCCGCCACATGACCTTGACCTCAGTGACCTTGAAATGAGGTCGAAATGAGGTCAATCCTAAGGAATTTCAACTTTATATACTACTCAAGTTCAATACTGCACAAATATTTTGTTATGTAGGTACTTTCTTTATTCGGGTTTGATGAATTCTCTCACATAATTTAGTTGAAGAGAAGTCTCATTTGAACTATAGTCTTCTCGGGGTCATGTCTTTTTTGTAACCAAACATGACAAAAAGCTGTGTATTCGATCCAAGCACATTTAGAATTATCATATAGCATTGTTCATATATTACTAGTGTAGCATATTCTGTGTTGAGTAAATTTTTGTGGCGATATTTAGCTTCCGACGAACTGTAACCTGAGCCACGTTAACTTCTTTAATTATTTCCCTGTTGCTATTATATATATCAAGTTCAGTATTGCACATATATTTTGTTATGCATTTACTTTGTTCAAACAAGGTTTGATGAATTCTCTCACATAAATAATTTGAAGAGAAATCTCATTTGAACTATAGTGGTCTGGGGATCATGTCTTTTCTTTGTAACCTGATACACGTTCTTGCTTTTGTAAATTAAAGTTACAATTTGAACTTTGACAAATCAACTGGTTGTGTAACTGATTTGATCTCACTCTGAAGTGAATAACTGCAGGATGTGGGTTATCACATGCGATTTATATGAAAATCTGAGCAAAATGAATTTGCTCATGGGGCTCTGAATGTAACCTGCGCCACGCTGGAATTGACCAAATTTGGATCACACACACACACCCCTCTCCCACGCACACATATTTATAAAATGACTGTATATGACAGTCTGTGACTGTGACATTCATATGTAAACTGGTAACTTGATTATTGATGCTATATGGACCTTAAAATATTCATGATGAAGGGACCAAAAATATAGAGAGCGGAGGAATATCAATATCATGATGATCAAAAGATAATCATTAGCACACTTGACCAGTATGTTTTTGAGTCGTCGAAACGAGAAAGAAGAAAAAATACAGTACTGTCGACACTATCATTCACATTGACAGAAACCACCCTTCTCTAAAAAAAACAAACATTAAGAGACACCATGGTGCAAGTTCTTGCAGACAAGACCCCACACAATATAATACTTTTATTTTACTCTTACTATTATATATAATACTTATATGTGACTATTTCTGTTATTATATTACTATTACCAGATGCTGGTTAAGGAGATTAGTAAAGCTATTACACATGCTTCTGTATCAACCTACGCCTCCACTGGAATTACTTCGAGAGATATATTCAACAAATCGAAAGAAAGAGATATCTCCCTTCCTACTACTCATAAAGATATATCGAAATTGTGCCGACGCACCATAAAAGCTAGATTTATAACTGGTTCCAAAATTGTGCGGCTAAACTTCTGTCAACTTTGTTAACAAGCACTCTGCGGGCAGCTAAATCATTTTGGAGAATTATTGTGTTGTTATTCCAAGAAATTCAGATGTTGAATGCATAGAGGATATTGCACTGTTGAGTTTGAATAGCATAAATATTTTTTCGAGTGAAAGGTGGAAGGATAACCCACGAGATGCGATGCGTCGTGTCGGTTATCATTCCACCTGTCAAGAGAAGAAATATGTATGCTATTCAAACGCAACAGTGCAATATTCTATTTATTATTTATAGAACGGTATTTTTCTTATCAATTTTGTAATATTAGATACCGTTGGCTGTTTTTTTTAAGTAATTTTCTAACACAAATTACGTCGGATTTTATTTTAGCCAATGGAATTGAAAAGTCTCTGAAGTCACGTGCAACTGTCAATCAAGCGGTTTTGAGTCGAAAGACCGCTCGAAGAAGGAAGCAAAAATCTTCTTGAATTTAGAAGAGTTTGCAGACTTTCAGTTTACCCGACAGTGAAAGGAAGACAAGTTCTCACGAAGGACAGTGACACACCGGCTTGCTGATAGCTGTCTACATCCCAGTCCAGTTGAATTGAAGTGAAACTGGAAGAACGGGCAACAAAAACACAACACTGCTGACTCGACTCGCGACTGTGTCGAAAACACATGGTCGGATAAACACGACAAACCGCAACTTCAAGCTCTCCGTCTGGGTAACTGTATGTGGAAACTATGGAAGCCGATAGCGGCCACTCGCGTTCTCGCTATCACGCCCTGTATATTTGGCCGATAGCGGCCATCAAAAAGGTCGCGGCACGATAACACGAGAACACGCGACCGATGCCATTAGCGAGTCGCGACCTACCATTCGCGTGTTCTCGTCTTCTCGCATACTCGCCCCAGGATAGGTCGCGGCACGCGAACACGCGAACGCGCGAATGGCCGATAGCGGCCATCAAGAAGGTCGCGGCACAATAATATAAATATGAATATAATTTAATACGAAACGAAATTTAGTATTTTCCCGTTTTACAAAATGAAATCCGATGATACAGTCAAGCGACAGACAAAGGAACAGTACTTCATTCAGAAGTTCAAATGTGAATTAAACTGTTTTTAATACCTTTATTGGTATATGAACTGTGGAATTGAACAATTAATTATTTCTTTTATGCATGTATCGACTGAAAAAAAGAGATGTCAGGCCTACCGAAATTTAAAAAAACTTGTAACCTGTTATATTTTGAAACTCCCAAAACTCTCAGATGTAAATATTCTTTTCCCCAAACATATCAGCAGAACGATCTCCCTTGATCAGATGGAGATCTGCAACCTTCCATTTGTCTGCAATGTGATGTTGAGAGTCAGAAAAGGCCGTTAGCTGCTCATATAGTGTTCACAGATAGAAAAGGTTGACCACTATCACCCCGAGAAAGTGATGAGCTTGGGCTATCACTCTTTTTTTACGATCACTTTTAAAAACGATATACATCACATCTGAAGAGTGATGAGCAATGAGTGTAAATTTAGCTCATCACCTTTTAAAGGTGATGAGGCAAAATCACCACCCTTAAAAGATGATGACCATCATAACCCTTTATTGATGATCAGAACTGGCCATCACCTTTTTTCTGGCTGTATTGAACAATGAATGTTTCTGGTTCGAGACGTGGCACTGTGTCTCAACCTATTGACCTACAGCTGTCCTAAAACGGGACTCTCCTGAAATAAATAACAATACGCAAAATAGGGTCTGAAAGCCAGAAACACGTTTGTCTTTTCTCTTTTTTAATTTTTTTTTAACGTTTTGGCCAAAGTGTAAGTGAAGCAGTCCATTATAAATGCCTCTTGTTCTAGATGTCATTATACCACGCCTCGGAGGGCCAACTTGGATACGGCTCAAGCTGAGCCCGTAATCGTCAATAGTATAGCCTACGGAAAAAAGGCCGTTGACCTCTGAGTGCAGTCTATCCCATGATGCAACGCGACACGGTCAAAGCGATCACGTGATCAAGGCATGTTCTGACATGTTCTGGATTGCATCAGCCTTGGCTGTGTGCCAAGTGTTGACCACTATAGTTCGGTTAGCCTTTGACCTTGTATTCCTCCGCGGTGATGCGGTCATGTCTGGCGGTGATGCGGTCACGGGGGAAAGCCTCCGCGCAGAAAAAGTAGTCCCCAGAATTCAAATACGCTGCATGGTCCGATGGGGTTAAGTGAGGTATCAATGTGAACCATTCGTAAAGGGGCATCTGATGGGCTGGGTGCGGGGTTGAAATAGCGTCATTCTGCGCATGCGCGGTGGACCAAGTGTATGGAAATAGACGTTTTGGGGTCTAAGGCAGCCACTAATAGTCCGATGGAGTTGAGTGAGGTATCAATATGAAACATTCGTAAAGGGGCATCTGATGGGCTGGGTGGGGGATTGAAATATGTCATTCTGCGCATGCGCGGTAGACCAAGGCTATGGGAATAGACGTTTTGGGATCTACGGGAGCCACTATTGAGCCTATGGAGTCGAGTGAGGTATTAATGTGAAGCACACATGAGGGGGCATCAGATGGACTGGGTGTGGGGTTGAAATAGCGGCATTCTGCGCATGCGCAGTAGACCAAGGGTATGAAAATAGACGTTTTCGGGTCTAGGTAAGCCCCTATTGATCCTATGGAGTCGTATGAGGTATCAATGTAACGCCTTCGTATAGGAGTATCCACCTGGACTAGTGTCTCGGCTGTTGTCAACATCCTGCGCATGCGCAAACAGGGAATTGTAGGAAAAGGGTATGGAGATAGACGTTTTAGGATCTAGGTAAGCCTGGCCCGCTGGAGTCGTATGAGGTATCAATGTGAAGCACACATGAGGGGGCATCTGGCTGGACTAGTGGCTCGGGCGTGTTCATCATTCTACGCATGCGCAGACAGGAAATTGTGGGAAAAGGGCATGGTAATAGACGTTTTGGGATCTAGGGGAGCCCCTAATGGGCCGATAGAGCCGTATGAGGTATCAATGTGAAGCACACATGACGGGGCACCCGACTGGACTAGTGTCTCCGCCGTTGTCTACATTCTGTGCATGAGCAAACTGGAAATTGTGAGCAACGCCCGCCAACGCCAAGTTCAACGCTTCAACGCCCTGGTGAATTAGCCCAAAAGCTCTGATTTTCATGGAATTGTCGCTAATTCATTGGAAATGGAGTGACGCCCGTCAACGTCCGCCTTAACGCCCTAGCATAACACCTTGACGCCATGATATAGACAGATGAGAGAAGAACAACAACAACAAGGATGAGAGAACAACAACAGCAACAACAAGTTTTTTTCATATAGTTTATTTTCCCCTCCATCATAACATACCCACGCTGGGGGAGCCGCGTTGGGTATGTTTACAATTTAAGAATACCCTTGTCCAATCAGAGACCGCCATTTTGTCGTGCCATATTTGGTCTTGCCCGTTAGATGTATTCTCGGCTGCACTTGTCCAATCAGAAGCCGTCCTTAAGAAAGTCGCATCTTCAGCCCTGTTCGCTCTCATCCGTTTGTTCTAATCGGCGTGGGTCAGGCCTGGATATTCGTTGGGCAGCATATCCTGAAACAGTTGTTTGCACATTCTTATCGCATTTTCCAGGGCCTCGGTGGGTGGTAACCCCATAGCCTCTTCAAACTGACGCTTGGTCTTCATGATGGACCTGCGCGTTGGGTCGCCTTTCATTTCAAGCGGTAGTAAGGTATACTGTTCATAGATCGCCATGGCTGTTTTCCTGATGCGGGGCCGCATTTCGGTGTACGCCCGTTGTAAGTTATCCTGTCCCGCGTCCTCGATCGCTTCAGCGTGAGTATTGATAGCTGCTGTCACAATACGATCATAGAAAGTAGGTTCTGCCTCACTTTCCTGGGATGTAGGCTGACTATCTGAGGTCAAGCTCTCCATATCAGTAGATAGACTGTCAACAATCTTGGATTCGGTATCAGTCGATATACTCTCATCGATCTCTGTATCAGCATCCGATTCAACGGACTCCTCGGCGTCTTCAATCCCATGTATATTTTTCTGGTGTCGCATCATATCGTAATGTCTGGTGAACGTGCGTTCACACTCGGAACAAGTGTAAGCCATGTTGACGGTTGAACGTCGACTGTGCGTGTTTTGGGAATACACTCGCTTTCATAGACAGTAACGCCCAATATGTACGCCTTGACGCTCGTTTCAACACTTTAACGCACTTTCGTAACGCTTTAACGTCGTTTAATCATGCGTTCAAACAAATGCTACTTTTGTGCTATTGCTCTGACATACGCCGCTTTCCAGTTCATGCCCGAGGTTTTCAACATCCACGCTGTCGATTCTTTCGATTTCCATATGGACTGGGTTCTTGTCCAACAATTTCATATGGGTCACGAGGTCGACATACTGCTGACGTAAAGCCCGTCGTAGTCTGGGTGCCAATCTGTTATGGGCTAAAATTGCGGCTTCTGTTTTCGAATATCCTTTGTGCTGAAACTTGTTTTCTGTGGCCCTCAATGTCTCGCCCATCTCGGCGTCCATACTTTCTTTGAACAAATCCTTCCATAGCCTCGAGTTCACATTATGTTCATTCCCTTGTACGGGTACGGGTTGGGCCTTCACGGTTGGGTGATATTCCGGGACTGATGGTATGAAGCGGACCCGCTGTATGGGGGTGGGTTGCTGCTGCTGCTCTGCCAGGAGTGGACTCGGCGGTTGGTGTAGGGGTACATGACGTTGCGGTGATTCCTCGCCGGGTAACAGGTGGGTCGTCAGCCGACGATCTTCGAGGGTATGGGCTTTTAAATCTACGAACAGGTATCCGTACGGACGACTTGTCGCCCCTTGAAACGCCTGCATGAAATGGTCTATGTTCTGAGGATAAATTCGACTACCAAATACACGGATTTGTGCATTGTCAATGGGATTGGAGAACAACACAAAGTATTGGCAGTTCAAGGCAATATCTCTGGACGCCTTCCCTTGAGGAAAGAGATTCTGTGTCAAATAGATGACGGACAGATTCTGATGATGGGATCCTTTAGTAAACAAGTCGGCGACGTGTGAATTGTCCTTGGTCGCACTCATCAGATCATCTAGCACTACCACGTTGGTCTGCTCGGGGTCAAAGTAATACGGTTCGTTTATGTCGTGGGGAATCCCTGGGACGAAGCTCACATTCTGTAACCTTGTAGTTTCGTAGGCGGGCTGCCATTGGCTATAACACCAAACAACACGTGTCGGAGCTGGGGTTGCCACACCTCCCTCTAAGAACTTCATCACCCAGGACGTCTTTCCACATGCCGTAGGGCCGCTCACCGTCATCGTATAGGGATGCTCTACTGCTCTTGTTGGACCTATAGCGGGACTCGACTGTGTCTCTTGGTTGTGTTTGCGTTGAATGTGCCTGAGCATACTATCGCGACGAGAGAAGGTTCTCTGACAGAACGTACACGTACACGACATGTTCATCAGTCGACCAATACATATGGACTGATGATGGACACATGTTCATTCCTATATTTAGACTCTATCACCACCACACACACCACCACCAACTCCACCAACACCACCGCCACACACCACCAACACCACCACCAACGCCACCAACACCACCACCAACGCCACCACCAACGCCACCAACGCGTCAACGCCCGGTGGTGGTGGGAGCCCCCGTGTGGCAGAGCTCTTGGATCGGAGCTCTCGGAGCTCAAAGCTTGCGGAGCTCAGAGCTCGGACATGACGTCATCGCAGGCATGCGCGTGTACCTGTGCTGCACCCGCGCCCTGGTGTACCCTATTCCCCACGGGCTATAGGGTACAGGGTGCAGCACAGGTACACGCGCATGCCTGCGATGATGTCATGTCCGAGCTCTGAGCTCCGCAAGCTTTGAGCTCCGAGAGCTCCGATCCAAGGGCTCTGCCACACGGGGCTCCCACCACCACCGGGCGTTGACGCGTTGGTGGCGTTGGTGGTTGCGTTGGTGGCGTTGGTGGTTGCGTTGGTGGTGTTGGTGGTGGTGTTGGTGGCGTTGGTTGTGGCGTTGGTGGCGATGGTGGTGGTGTGTGGCGGTGGTGTTGGTGGAGTTGGTGGTGCTGTGTGTGGTGGTGGTAGAATCTGTAAATATATGCCCATGTGTCCATCATGTGTCCAACATGTCGCGTACGTGTACGTTCTGTCAGAGAACCTTCTCCCGTCGCGATAGTATGCTCAGGCACATTCAACGCAAACACAACCAAGAGACACAGCCGAGTCCCGCTATAGGTCCAACAAGAGCAGTAGAGCATCCCTATACGATGACGGTGAGCGGCCCTACAGGGTGTGGAAAGACATCCTGGGGGATGAAGTTCTTAGAGGGAGGTGTGGCAACCCCAGCTCCGACACGTGTTGTTTGGTGTTATAGCCAATGGCAGCCCGCCTACGAAACTACAAGGTTACAGAATGTGAGCTTCGTACCAGGGATTCCCCACGACATAAACGAACCGTTTTACTTTGACCACGAGCAGGACAACGTGGTAGTGCTAGATGATCTGATGAGTGCGGCCAAGGACAATTCACACGTCGCCGACTTGTTTACTAAAGGATCCCATCATCGGAATCTGTCCGTCATCTATTTGACACAGAATTTCTTTCCTCAAGGGAAGGCGTCCAGAGATATTGCCTTGAACTGCCAATACTTTGTGTTGTTCTCCAATCCCATTGACGGAGCACAAATCCGTGTGTTTGGTAGTCGAATTTATCCTCAGAACATCGACCATTTCATGCAGGCGTTTCAAGGGGCGACAAGTCGTCCGTACGGCTACCTGTTCGTAGATTTAAAAGCCCATACCCCCGAAGATCGTCGGCTGACGACCCATCTGTTACCCGGCGAGGAATCACCGCAACGTCATATACCCCTACACCATCCGCGGGTCCGCTTCATACCATCAGTCCCGGAATATCACCCAACCGTGAAGGCCCAACCCGTACCCGTACAAGGGAATGAACATAATGTGAACTCGAGGCTATGGAAGGATTTGTTCAAAGAAAGTATGGACGCCGAGATGGGCGAGACGTTAAGGGCCACAGAAAACAAGTTTCAGCACAAAGGATATTCGAAAACAGAAGCCGCAAATTTAGCCCATAACAGATTGGCACCCAGACTACGACGGGCTTTACGTCAGCAGTATGTCGACCTCGTGACCCATATGAAATTGTTGAACAAGGACCCAGTCCATATGGAAATCAAAAAAACAGCGTGGATGTTGAAAACCTCGGCCATGAACTGGAAAGCGGCGTATGTCAGAACAACAGCACAAAAGCAGCATTTGTTTGAACGCATCATTAAACGACGTTAAAGCGTTAAGAAAGTGTGTTAAAGCGTTGAGACGAGCGTCAAGGCGTACATATTGGGCGTTAAGGCGCAACAGTGGGCGTTGGTGGGTGTTACTGTCTATGAAGGCGAGTGTATTCCCAAAACACGCACAGTCGACGTTCAACCGTCAACATGGCTTATACTTGTTCAGAGTGTGAACGCACGTTCACCAGACATTACGATATGATGCGACACCAGAAAAATATACATGGGATTGAAGACGCCGAGGAGTCCGTTGAATCGGATGCTGATACAGAGATCGATGAGAGTGTATCGACTGATACCGAATCCAAGATTGCTGACAGTCTATCTACTGATATGGAGAGCTTGACCTCAGATAGTCAGCCTACATCCCAGGAAAGTGAGGCAGAACCTACCTTCTGGGATCGTATTGTGACAGCAGCTATCAATACTCACGCTGAAGCGATCGAGGACGCGGGACAGGATAACTTACAACGGGCGTACACCGAAATGCGGCCCCGCATCAGGAAAACAGCCATGGCGATCTATGAACAGTATACCTTACTACCGCTTGAAATGACAGGCGACCTCACGCATATAACGGGCAAGAACGAATATGGCACGACAAAATGGCGGTCTCTGATTGGACAAGAGTATTCTTAAATTGTAGACATACCCAACGCGGCTCCCCCAGCGTGGGTATGTTATGATGGAGGGGAAAATAAACTATATGAAAAAAACTTGTCGTTGTTGTTGTTCTCTCATCCTTGTTGTTGTTGTTCTTCTCTCATCTGTCTATATCATGGCGTCAAGGTGTTATGCTAGGGCTTTAAGGCGGACGTTGACGGGCGTCACTCCATTTCCAATGAATTAGCGACAATTCCATGAAAATCAGAGCTTTTGGGCTAATTCACCAGGGCGTTGAAGCGTTGAGCTTGGCGTTGTCGGGCGTTGCTCACAATTCCCTGTTTGCGCATGCGCAGAATGTAGACAAGGCCGAGACGCTACTCCAGGCGGGTGCCCCCTCATGTGTGCTTCACATTGATACCTCATACGGCTCTATCGGCCCATTAGGGGCTCCCCTAGATCCCAAAACGTCTATTTCCATACCCTTTTCCCACAACTCCCTGTCTGCGCATGCGCAGAATGGTGACAACGCCCGAGCCACTAGTCCAGTCAGATGCGCCCCCTCATGTGTGCTTCACATTGATGCCTCATATGCCTCCATCGGGCCATTAGTGGCTTACCTAGATCCCAAACGTCTATCTCCATGCCCTTTTCCCACAAGTCCCTGTCTGCGCATACGTAGAATGGTGACAACGCCCGAGCCGCTAGTTCAGTCAGATGCCCCTTCACGAATGCTTCACATTGATACCTCATACGACTCCATCGGCCCATTAGGGGCTCCCCTAGATCCCAAAACGTCTATTTCCATACCCTTTTCCCACAATTCCCTGTCTGCGCATGCGCAGAATGGTGACGACGCCCGAGCCACTAGTCCAGTCAGATGCCCCCTCATGTGTGCTTCACATTGATACCTCATACGACTCCATTACCTAGATCCTAAAACGTCTATCTCCATACCCTTTTCCCACAATTCCCTGTTTGCGCATGCACAGAATGTTGACAACGGCCGAGACACTAGTCCAGGTGGATACTCCTATACGAAGGCTTCACATTGATACCTCATACGACTCCATAGGATCAATAGGGGCTCACCTAGACCCGAAAACGTCTATTTTCATACCCTTGGTCTACTGCGCATGCGCAGAATGCCTCTATTTCAACCCCACACCCAGTCCATCAGATGCCGCCTCATGTGTGCTTCACATTAATACCTCACTCGACTCCATAGGCCCAATAGTGGCTCCCGTAGATCCCAAAACGTCTATTTCCATACCCTTGGTCTACCGTGCATGCGCAGAATGACATATTTCAACCCCGCACCCAGCTCATCAGACGCCCCTTTACGAATGCTTCTTATTGATACCTCACTCGACCCCATCGGACCATGCAGCGTATTTGAATTCTGGCGGAGGCTTTCTCCCGTGACCGCATCACCGCCAGACATGACCGCATCACCGCGGAGGAATACAAGGTCAAAGGTTAACCGAACTATAGTGGTCAACACTTGGCACACAGCCAAGGCTGATGCAATCCAGAACATGTCAGTACATGGCTTGATCACGTGATCGCTTTGACCTTGTCGCGTTGCATCATGGGATAGATTGCACTCAGAGGTCAAAGGTCAATAAGTCCATTTTTCCGTAGACACTACTACTATCGTCCTAACCAATTGAAATTGTCAGTCCTAAACTAGATCAACAAGCAGGTGCCAATATGGGGCTATGTTGGGGTACAAACTGCGGTCGGGAGATATGTATGCGAATTAAATTCGAAATAAAAAATAAATCTAGAGTTTTGAGCTAAACTGTATATTGTACTGCTAAACCGGTTTCGTCCATTTTATGGTCTTTTCAATAGCAATGATATATTTTTTCCTATGTGAAGTTATATATATACATATAGTTGCCTTGCTGTTGAACATGCTGAAACGCATTTCTATATACGAATTAGACACTGGAGACATATTTACAATATACTGGAGAAGCCAAATCGTAAAACAGTTTTTTATAATCCGACAATGATATATAACAAGAACTAAACAATTAGCTGCATTGCTCTGATGTTGAACATAAGATGACATTTCCGTTGAGTTAGTTTTGCCTGACACGTCCAGGCTTGATAAATGCATGGTTAGTTTTTACCGACAGTTGTCGGACATCTCCTTTTTCAGTCGATACATGCATAAAAGAAATAATTAATTGTTCAATTCCACAGTTCATATATCAATAAAGGTACTATTAACAGTTTAATTCACATTTGAACCTCTGAATGAAGTACTATTCCATTGTCTGTCGCTCGACTGTATCATCGGATTTCATTTTGTAAAACAGAAAAATACTAAATTTCGTTTCGTATTAAATTATATTCAGATTTATAGTATTGTGCCGCGACCATCTTGATGGCCGCTATGGGCCATTCGCGCGTTCGCGTGTTCGCGTGCCGCGACATATCCTGAGGCGAGTATGCGAGAAGACGAGAACACGCGAATGGTAGATCGCGACTCGCTAATGGCATCATTCGTGTGTTCTCGTGTTATCGTACCGTGACCTTTTTGATGGCCGCTATCGGCCATTCACGTGTTCGCGTGCCGCGACCTATCCTGAGGCGAGTATGCGAGAAGACGAGAACACGCCAATGGTAGGTCGCGACTCGCTAATGGCATCGTTCGCGTGTTCCCGTGTTATCGTGCCGCGACCTTTTTGATGGCCGCTATCGGCCATTCGGCCCCTATTCTTGTATTTTCGCCATTTCGTCCTGGCCAAATCTACAGGGCGAGATAGCGAGAACGCGAGTGGCCGCTATCGGCTTCCATAGGGAAACCGCTATGCAGCATATGAGAAATCAACTTTAGAGCTATCCCCCTTGTTTGTAGATATTTGGGCTCGAACGTAACTGAAGCGTTTTCCTACTGGACATGCTGGAAGCCAGCCTTCGCAGTTTTCGTGTCTCACGCTTTTCTGCATCATCTTTGCGAAAGTCTAAGGACCCAAGGTGGTTAGTAACTTTATTTCTATTCATATCAGTATTAATTGTGCATTCTTGGTTGACGTAACAACTGTTATTTTATGTCGAGCGAGCCCAAAAGTTCACTTACTGCGAAAGTCATCACGATATCAGGTCATATCGTCGAAGGCCAAATCGTCCAAGACAATTGAAAAAAACTTCGCCCAAAGATTGAGCACTCAAAATATTTTATAGATCGTACCAGAGTAGAACGCAGCGCTGCGTGGATATGTTAGCTAACACTTAAATAAAGATATATTGAATTTTAGATATGAAATGATCTTTATATTCATTCCGTGACGAAGTTTTGAAGGGTTACGAATTGTTGCCAAGCATTCCCAGAATGAAAGTAGTGAAAGAACTAGTTCCGGCAACGTCACTGCCAGGTCAGAGTTCACATGTATTCAGCAGTTAGATAACACTTTTATCTGACTGCAATGAAAATATCACTTTTAAGAGTGAAAAAAATATAAGGATTTCACTGTTATATAAATAATAAATGTGGATACTTAACAACTCAAAATGTTTTACGGAAGAACTAGATGGCAAAGGACACACACCGTATAGACATGCGTCATCTACTTGGGATTTTTAGACTCTCTATACTATTATTCCTCATCAGGGCCTCATTGAACACATTAGTTCACCAATAATATCGCTATTCAACAAACTGGTCACCGGAATGTTATTGTCAGAAGTCATAAAGCTTTCTTCATTCAGTTCTGCTACACGCAAAGAATATGATTCTTGGGTTATTTTTTTTTATAGGATTGCTTGAATTTCTCGTTAATTATATATATGTGAAATTCGGCAATACCAATACTAACAGAGTATAGGTATCCCAATAGGTACAAAATTGCGAACCACTTTTGGCAGATCCATATCTGTTCCCTTACGAATACTCCTATATGCAAAAAAAAATGTAAAAAAGATAAAGTCCAAATAACATTCTCACTATTCTTTGTCCAAATAAATATACCAAGTCGTTTTTCAGAGTATGTATCTCAGTCAGGCTTTGATTATGCCTGTTCATTTGAACACTATGGAGATGTAAAACACATGATATACAAACAGCTCATTGCCGCGAATTAAGCAGAATTAGACATGAAACGTAGCCCCAGAGATCTAGCACTTTAGGATTGTAAGTAGTAGGTTCTAAGCATTTCGAGTTAATGGCTCGTCACTGCGCATGCGCGAGAAAGTGGTGTGCGCAGAAATGAGGAGGTCATGAGGAGGTGTGCGCAGGAGTGTTCTGCAGAAGTGTATTACGTCACTTTCGGTCCGGATGAATAGGGCGTGACCTTGGGGGGAATGTATTTGTCCGCGTTGATGCGGTCTGGCGGGGATGCGGTCTGCCTCCGTGGACCGAAAGTAGTCCCAAAACCTTGGGTGTTCGGCAATCTGTAGGGACCGCTAATGGACCGATTGGGTCGAGTGAGGTATCAATGTAAAGCATACGTGAGGGAGTATCCAACGGGCTGGGTGTGACGTGGAACTGACGTCATTCTGCGCATGCGCAGTAGAGAAAGGGTATGAAAATAGACGTTTTGGGGTCTAGGTGGGTCACTAATGGGCCGATGGAGTCGAGTGAGGTATTAATGTGAAGCAGTCGTGAGGCAGCATCCACCTGGGCTAGTGTATCGTTCGTTTCCAACATTCTGCGCATGCGCAGACAGAGAATTGTGGGAAAGGGTATAGAATAGACGTTTTGGGGTTTAGGTGGACCACTAGTGGGACGATGGGATCGAATGAGGTATCAATGTAAAGCAGTCGTGAGGGAGTATTCAACGGGCTGCGTGTGACGTGGAACTGACGTCATTCTGCCCATGCGCAGTAGAGAAAGTGCATGGAAATAGACGTTTTGGGGTCTAGGCGGGCCACTAATGGGCCGATGGAGTCGAATGAGGTATCAATGTGAAGCATTCGTGAGGGAGCATCCACCTTGTTGGGGTCGAGGTGGGCCACTAGTGGGCCGATGGGATCGAGTGAGGTATCCATGTGAAGCCTATGTGAGGGGGCATCCGCCTGAACTAGTGTGTCGTTCGTGTTTAACATTCTGCTGCGCAGGTCACGTGGTTTGGTGAGTGCTGTGTGACGTCACTTCCGGTTTTCAGAATGACCTCCGAACACAGACGAGTTCTAATGTTTTCCTTAGACGTATGGAATGCAGGTACTAGAACATCCGGGACCTCTTCAACATCCGGGACCTTTTCAACATCCGGGACCTTTTCAACATCCGGGTTTTCCACGGCCCGGCCCGCCCCGGCCGCAGCGCGAGCACACAGCGCGCGGAATGTCTCCGGCCGCGCGCCGTATCACCGGAAGTACGCGGGTTATCCGGCCGCACGCCTGCGCGGCATCATCGGAAGTCCGCTGGTCAAAAGGTCAAAGGTCATATCCAGGTCAAAAGGTCTCCCTTTCGGCAATGTTCGGCAACAATGTTGCGGCATCGATATACAGAGCTTGAACACAAAAAGCGGATTGTAGATTAACCTGGGAAGGATGGGCAGTTCCATTTGGACCAAACAGCGGTCGAGAAAAAGAGCCAATGAGCGATCGATAAAAGAACCAATGGACGGGTACTAGAATTTCGCTCAGGTCTGCGCCTACATCCGGGTACTAGACTGCTTTCGCCTTCGTCCGCGCCTACATCCGGGTTCTTGCACATCCGGGTAGTGTTTTCTGGACATTGATGGGTTACATTTGGCCCCACCCTATGCCACTGATTGGCTACTTTCTCCACGATATTCAAATCCAGTTTCACCGAATCCCCACATGTCTGTTATAGCCTTCATGCATTATGCTCATATAGAAAACACACAAGACAGGGGTTTGTTTTTGGTGAGATCTCATTTTGTTTTTTATTCAACAATAACTAACAACAACAACGTGAGGACAGCCACGTGAAAGTTGAAGCCCAGAACAGGGGGCTTGTACATTGATAGAACTTAAGCCCAGAACAGGGGGCTTGTAAACTTAAGCCCAGAACAGAGGGCTTGTACATTGAAAGAACTTAAACCCAGAACGGGGCTTGTACATTGAAATGATGGGCGGCCCAGTCATATACGAGTACATCTCGGTCCTCGGCCTTGGGGTACTCGTCAAACATCTGTACGATGGTAGATAAGGTTCTTCCCCGGCATCGATGGTACAGGTAAAACAAGCAATATTGTCCGCACACGCTACTGGTCAGGCTTTGCAACGTTTGACTGTTTCAACACCACGTCTCTGTGCCTTGATCCATGAAGTCTGTTAAATCGAGATGGAGGGGTGGCAGGCCGTACGGGTCAAAGTATTCGCCCTGCTGTTCTGTCAAGTACACGCCCACCCAATGTTCACCGGGCCGATCCATCGGGTCCGTGTTGAGAACGTAAGCAACAGGATACACACAGTCTAATGGGAACACATCTCGGGCGAACATCCCTTGAAAGACCATACGTGTCCCTGGGTCATTCTCCAGCACGGTGGTTATCTGGTCTGTATCCATGTTAGGTAGCAAAGTCACACAGGACGTTGCGCGCCTTGTCCACTTGAATGATGTTGTTAAACTCGGCGTAGCAGATCACATTGACAGTGCTCCAGAGGGCTCGTGCAAAATGAATTTCCAACCGTAAATTGCCTTGCATGGCGAGAGCCAGCTGATGGTCGTTCTCTAGGGTGGGGGTCAGATCGAAACAGAACAACGTGTATCCGTTCGCGTAGTCCTCCCGACCGATCATATTCCCTTCGTCCTGGTTGATTTGACCGGTGGCTGTAAACAGGCTCTGATAGGCTCGAATGAAATTCGCGGGCCCAAAGTTCGGTGTTAAGGCCGTGGCTGGGACCTGTTGTCCATCCACATGCAAGGCCACACAATTGATGCCAAAATGTTTAAAGTCAAACGGGTTCTCTGGGTGGGCTCCGCTGAAACTTGTATTTTCCACACAGGCCAGGATCAATCGCTTGGGTAGTTCCCCCAGGAACAGGTTTTCTTTGTTGGCGCTCATATTTCCAGCAGACACAGAGAACACTTTGGTTTGCACACGTCGGATAGGGTACTGGGTTGGCTTTGTTTCCAAGGCTTTGAGGTGTCCCAATTGAACGGCTGGATTCGGTTTCACTTTTCGGACATATAGGACTGCGTCTTGGATGACAATCTTATAGTCCGCTGCATGCCCGTCTACGTTAGTGGCCATCAAGGCGAAGGTGGAAGGCGCCCGTGTCAGTCGGATTTTGATGGGGATCTTGTTCAAGAGGTACCGGTCTTGCATGAAAATGTCTGCGTGCAGTCGACCCATAAGATCCACCGAGACGCCGTTCGCGGTGAAAGCCTTCCGTTTGTTATATACCGCATTGTCGTTCTCTGCGCCCATGTGCTCGGGTGTGTCCTGGTAGAATAAAGCGGCTGTCAGCTGAGATTTTTTAGCCTCTCGTCCATGCGACAACAGCGTCTCGATAGGGGTACGTGTTGGTCGAGTCAGTGATGAGTTTGTCGCCGAGAAATATATCCACCTGTTGAGACATAGATTGTAGCCAGAGATTCGTCGTTGCTTGGTCGACGATTCTGGAGCCATCCCCATTGACGATCTTGGCTTTCACATACAAGTATGTATGGGCTAAATCCACATAGACCGTATCCGCATTACTGATGGTGAACTCGATGGGCCATGTTTCGTTGATGCTGCAGAGCGGGAGATGCTCCATCCATAATCCTTGTTCGGCACTGGTCTGTGTGGGCGGGACGGTCCACAAATCAAATTCACTGTTGGTGGAGGGGCAGGACTCTGCGTGGATCAAGGACATGTTTAAGAAAAGATATCCTGGGTCTTCGATGTGCGTCGTCGCTGGGTCGGTCGTCGACTGGTGCGTGGTCTCGGTGGTGCAGGTCTTTTATTCCCTACGGTGCGTTGTGCCTTGGCGACCATGACGCCTCCTGCTTCTTTGGCCCGCCGTTTCAAGGCTTCTTTGGGTGCCGTACCCCTCAAGACATCACCGGCGACTTGCAGTCCACTGCGTACCGCTTATTTGCCGATTGCTTTCACCCCACGCGTCACCAAGGGCAGGAACGTTTTGACGATGCTGCCGAGTATGTTCCCCAGCCCATGTCCTCGTTGCATGCGTGCACCACTAAAGACCGGAAGGCCACCTCCGGCCTGTTGGTCATAATAGTCCATATAGCTGCGTGCATCGCACTCGTAAGGCACCTTCATTATACAAAGTGGGGAGCACGCGCTTGTCGAAAATGAAGTGTCAACACCACTTTTCCTCGTTCGAATTCCACCGGTCGTCCCGTGTCATCTCTTATATCCACCGTGATAGTGTTGATGTCGGTTTGTCGTACGGGTAGGTAGAGCATGTGGATGAAAGTGTGGGTGACCTGATCTCCATACGTCTTTTTAATGGGGACCACCAGTAGTAGAGGTGTGTTGATATCACCGACGATGTGGTTGTCGACCACATCCGAGTAGACGTAGAGTGCGCACATACCCGACTTCATATCCATCGGGATCTGGCCTTGGTGGGTGGTCTGTAGATCGAAACCCAGTATTTGTTGTAAGATAGGACTCAGTACGACACTCACGTTGGCGGTGAGGGTGATCTGTGCCTTGTCGTTGTGTGCGTTGTAATCGAAGTCCACATAATTTTTGAAGGGGAAAGTTTTGATGGGTTTTGAAGTATTCGTGATCTCCCGTAGAGCCTTATAATGCAACAGTCTTGTCAGCCCACCCATGCACTCCTTGGGAGTATCGTATTGGCCTTCAGGGAGGGTGAGTCGGGCGTCTTTTCCTTCGTAGGTCACCTCGTACCACACTTCATTGGCTCGCACGTTGTACCAGGAGTAATGGTATTGGATATCCACGAGGCCACATTCCCAGCGTCCAGCTAAATGCAACTGTTGCGGTAACTGGGTGACGTACTTGGCTAAGGTGATGTCAGGAAACACATCCAGCTAACTGTTACTGGGTAGGGTGAGGTAAAACATGGCGACTGAGCTGTCCTGCTGCTGCTGTTGGTTTTAATAGGTGTTCCAGGCCTTGGGCGGTTGTGTCCGGCGCCGTGTTCGTCGCGGTGACTTGCTACGTGTCACGGCTCTGGAAATATGGGGTGTCTTGATCAAGGGTGGTTTTTTAAAGGCGTGAAAAGAAGGTGCCCGTTGTGGTGGTGTTTTGTGGGGGTGACCCGCTTCCCACTCGTCTTCCCAAGAAGGTTGTGGAGTCTGTCGTGTTGCACGACTCGGAGAGTCACGTTGCATCCAGGCCCAGCGCTGGGGGTTCCCGACCAATTCCTGTGGTACATGCATGTCTTTCAAGCCTTGAGCGAAGACCTCCCATACTCGAGGATCCGTGTGCGACCTGCGTTGACGCATCAGGTGATTCACTAAATCCGTCATGTGGGTCCCGGGGACCACTTGATTCTGTACCAGTAGTTCGCCTTTATCATTCGAAGTCATTTTAGGATTCTGTTTCATCCGTTGTAATACCAGGCCAGCTTGTTTCGTGAACGATGCAGGTACACTCTTCAGGACTTCATCTTCCACCCTCTGTGGGGCTGTGGGTGGTACCCCTGGTAATGGCGGCGGTTGGAGCGGTGCTGAGGTCGGCGGTGTGTCGCGTGGTGGTGGTGGTGGTGGTGGCGCTGGGGTAGAGAGGGTTTTGTATTGGTCCATGAACGTCATGTACCTCTGAAGCGCCTCATTGTACTTTCTCACTGTCGCTTAACCCCGGTCTTTGTAAGATCTGTTGCATCCCTTCATCGAGGGTGTTTATGGTCTTCACCGTATGTGGAACAGGGTAGGGCGATTGGAGGTTTTGAAGGAACCGTGGTTCGACGAGTGCCATTTTTTCGTGTGGTTCATTGTCGGCTGAAGAGTCCATCCAATACTGGACCCAACACGGAAGCGGCCAACGGTGCTAAGATGGCCCCGAGAAAGCCGCCTTTCTGTAACACCTTTTTCTTTTGTGTTTGAGAGACTCGCTTCTGGACTACGGTTCGGAGAACTGTCTTATGCTTGGTCAGCTTGGTCTTCTGAGCCGGAGTGAGTGGGACGTTGCCTTTTAACAGGTTGTATCCGATCTCGCACAGACAGCGTACAAGGTCAGGGTCCGCACCGCGTACAATGGTTCGGACCAACTCGGGTGGGGCCGTCTTCAATACACGGAGCGTCGGAGCGTGCTTCCGTACTCGCGCAGACATCATGTACAACTAATGCCAGAACCCACAACTCTGCTCTTTTTATCTACCTCAGAGAACAGAGACAAAGTCAACCATGCTGTGGTATTAATTCTTTTTATTATCCCCATCATGGAACACACACATTCCAGCTGGGGAGCCACTGTGGGTGTGCTTACATTATTTTTGCATGTACACGTGGTGGGTCTCTCCGGTAAAGATGCCGGTCCGTAGTCGAAGGTGATCGGGGGTGGCTTGCTTGAGCTCGAAGAGCATATACCTGTGCTGAGGGGTTGTCGCATCTTTAAAGGCTTCCAACGCAAACGGTGTGCAGCCGGGATACATCTGTCTCGCCAGGTGCAGCAGATGAGTGGTATCTCGGGTTTTTGAAGACCACCAGGTAGTGGGCATTTAAGTTGATGTTCCGATGTTCTTTGTTTTTACTGAACAGATTCTGCACAATGTAGATGATGCTGGGCCGTCGATGATGGCTGCCTTTGGTAAAGAGTTGGGTGACCCGCGCATCCGTCTCCGCCATGAGATCATCCAGAACCACCAAGGTGTCCGGTTCCAAATCGGCCAGGTTGGGTAGGCCTCCCGCGAACGTGATGTGGGGCATTGCTGCATACGCTGCCTGCCATTCTCCGTAACACTACACGACTCGAGCAATGGGTGGGGTGATCATGCTGTCGGCATGTTGAAGGAGCTTCCTGACGAAGTGCGTTTTGCCGGAACCCGTCGGTCCTGCGATGACGCAAGTGAAGGGATGCTGCCACCGAGGGTCCATGGTTCGAGGTGTATCCGCTGTCGTGGTAACCCGCTCTTGTGAATTTGGTACGAGTGGTGGTGGGTACAACGTCGGTCGTCGTTGTCTGTTCACTGTGAGGGATGAAATCCGATGGGTTTTCAGACGTAGTGGGTGTACTTGATATAGGTGTGGACTGTATACTTGGTGTGGAGCTCGATGTGGCTTGTACAGGGGGTGTGGTGGTGGTGATGACTGGGCTCGATACGGGGTTGACTGGTGGTATCTGTAGACTGGTTTCACTGCCGCTCACAGCTGGAGTTCTCAGTCGGTTAAGTAGCGTGCTGACATAGGCTACATCGTAAAACACATCTCCGTACAACACACTCAGCAGGGTTAGTAATATCACCACAAAGCCCACTTGCGCTTTGCGCGTATTGGGAGACGCTGTGTTCAGAGGCAGCTGCTATTTGTCCATAGCACCGTGGTCGAACGTGGAATGAAGGAAGACGCCAGTGGTGGCTGGCTTTATAGTCGTTTCACATGGTTGCCAGCGACCCAGGAATTGAAGGAACTGGGCCAGCCTTGCCACTTGCCGAAATAAAACAGTTTGCCACGTCGATGTTCCCTTTTCAAAATCTGCTCCACCGTGTAGTAGTTTTGCTTTGTTTTTACGACAGGCTGTAATTCCGTCTCGTAAAACGTCCCTAGCAACGGTTCCCCTTGAAGATCTTCCAGTTCATAGAATCGCTGATGCGGGGTAGGCGCCGTTTAATCAGGAAGTGCTCATCGCTCCAGTTGGGCAAGTAACTCTTCTCAAATTGACCTTTGACTTCACTGATCCGTACAGGGTCCCCCACCGTGTACACCTCCTTAGTCGTTCGTTGCGATTGCCTGGGTTACAAGACACGCCGGACTTGGGCTTCATTGCGTTGGGTCACGGTAATGGGGGCTCTCTCTATACTCCGGTGATAGGCTCGATTGTAACCACTCACAAGTTTCAGGAGAACATCGATGTACCGCCTTGTATTCTTATAGGTGAAATATTTATACATGCGGCCTTTGAATGTCCTGTTGAGCCTTTCCACCACGGAAGCCTTGGTCTCGTTGTACGTATGGAAGAAAAACACCTTCTGGGCTTTCAGAAACTGTTGGAAGGGTCTGTTGAGGAAGTCCGTGCTTCGTCGGTTTGCAAATACATGGGTTTGCGCCCGGTCTTGAAGATGTCCTTGAACGCCGCTATGAGATTCGCCCCCGTTTTCGTGCGGGTGGGTACCACCCACGAATACTTCGACAGGATATCGATGCACGTCAAGATATACCGATTTCCATCATTGTGTTTGGCAAAGGCGCTCATATCGACCAAATCCGCTTGCCATTGAGCATCTAGTCCTCCCACGATGACCCAGTTCCGTAGAAAATGGCGACGGGCAGCTCGATGTAAGGTACAGGTGTCTTGTTTTCTTAACCAATCTCGGACTTGAGCACGTTGTATCCCCTGGCCGCTCGATAGAGAGCCGTCAATTCACTATAGGCCGCCGGACTGTCGGGACTGTAGTATAAGTTATCCAACACCTTCTCCCAGCTCTTCATGGTGACAAATGATGATGGGCCCTGGCCATATCGTTTATTCATAACGGGTATATCTTGGGCCGGAGTTTCTTCTTTGGCTTCTGCTAGCGCAGTGTCCATGGTAAATGACCAGTCCAACTCGTCTGATGACCGCTTGATAAGCACTTGATCCACATCTACCACGGCATCTTCCAATGCAGACCATAGACCAGGATAAAGGGAAAAATGCACTGTACCCCCTTCTAGCCGAGCCAATTGAGCAAAGAAGGGACCGCGTCGGATGTACACATCGTGACACAAGTGGATGAGGTCGCCGTCCAGTTCACCAGACAATACCCGTTTGAATTTGGTCCATTCCTCCCGGGACAGACGAATGCGAGCCGTGCACGGTTGTGTAGGGTCTGCATCACAGATGTCTCCCACATCTTCCATGATATCGATCTTATCCGCATAAACGTACAGGAAAGCCTCGGGGGTCAAGCTGAGATACGCCCGTATTGTATGCTCCGTCATGGTCAGTACGTGAATGGTACCAGATTTGACTGACTCTCGTATTTATAGGAAGAACCCCGTGAGATCAAAGGATCGGGTGGTCATGTCACTGGGCTGACTGAGTCTAGCCGGATAATCAGTGGTATCGTGGTCTGCCTCCGCGTCATTGCTAGACATTTGTTCATTGGGTTCTGCTGCCGCTTCACTCAGGGCACGAGCCCACTCCAACTGAACAGCTGACCGCTCGTCCGGTGTAAACAGCTGGTCCACGATAGGCACCACTTTCTCGAAGGCTGTCCACAGATCGGGGTCTAGGGTGAAGCCTCGCGTAGGGTCTTGGTAACGGCCCAGGCGTGGGAAGAAGGATCCACGGTGTACGTAGATAGCATCGTCTATGTGAATGAGGTTTCCGTCGAGCTCACCACTCAACACCCGTTTAAATTTGGTCCAGCCGTCACGGTTTAGCGTAACCGTATTCGATACGGTCTCAGCGCGCGACCAGCAAACATCTCCACGGTCTTCCACGAGGGTGACTTTATCTTCACAGACGGGTAACCCCACCCGGGGTGTAAGGGGAAGGATGGCTCGTAGGACTGGTGACATGGTTGACCCAATGACGAACGGTGAATGATGCTCACGGTGTCTGACCCTCGTATTTATGGTCAGGTCCCACTGTCAGTGCCACAGCGCCAGGGTCAACAGGGCACAGACCATTACTAGGCCAACCAGCCGTCGCTGGTTCCGGCGTGAGCGCTCGTGGTCCATAGTCCGAGCATTAAGGATGGCTGTCATAGTCCAGTAGTGGTGAGTAATGCAATGTAATGCTTCATTTAATTTTATGAGGATTGTGCACAGCCACAAGGCCACGGGGCACTCTCCTCAGATAACATACATATAATAATTTACATACAGAGAAAAACACAATAAATTGTTAAAAAACAAAATGATTACAGATAACAAAAAGACGATTTACATACATAGAAAAATCAATGACAAAATGCGTTTTGAGGGTGGTGGGATTTTACAGATAAGACTTATGTAGAAGTGGGTATGTCGTTATTTCATATAATTCTAGCTTATTTACAATGAGTCGAATAAATTTTATTTACACAACTGGTAAAGCACTGGTTTGATTAGCTTCATCTGTCACCGGTTGAGAGTGTTCATGAGCATGAAAACGTTTCGATGCTCCAATGAACTTTTGGACTATTCCAAAAACAGACATATTTGTTTCATAATCAAAGTCAGAGGAGCCACGCAATGATAAATTTAATAGGTAATTTTGGCAGTCATGAATTAGAAGAGAGTAGTGTACACCGGGACAGATCAAGTTTGTAATCGAGGTGAGCATTGGCTTTCTCAGAGCGGCGAACATGGGGCAACTCAAGAGCAAATGATAAGGGTCTTCATTGTTGTGATTACAATAATGACAGATAGAGATTGGAGAGATGTTATACTTAAACAAATGACCATTTAAAGAACTAAAACCTAGCTTCATGGCGATGGCACACCTTTCCATCGAGTGCACTCTGTCGAGAACCGCTTCTGTGAACTCTTTCAGGATCTGGCGTCGTTGTCGTTGTCGTCGCCATCTGAAAACATGGACGGAACCACTGCTCTGTAACCCGTGAGTGAATTAACCACGGTGGCATGCTGTAAAATGCGAGTCGCATATGATGGATGTCCGTCATGGCTCTGTAACCGTAGAAATGAAGGTGTGGGATGCAGAGAGACGTGTTTTATAGACCACGTCACACATACGCACATATACGTAGCTCTACGGGTGTAGTCCGTGAAACGTACTATTCTGATGGGTTAGTCCAAAAAAGAGAGCAACAACAACAAAGATTACAGGTCAATCCTTTTATTTTGCGTGAATCGGGCGTGACCTGGGTAGGAAACATGATAGGAATGCATGTACTGACCTGTCTGTGGGGTTTTCCCCCGCCAGAATTTCGCTGACGTCCGTGCTTGCATCCGGGTATGTATGAGGTTCTTGAGGAGGCGACTGCATGTGGTGAGTTGTATGTGGGTGTTTTTTCGGTGACGTCCGTGTCTATTCGGTGACGTCCGTGTCTTTTTGGTGACGTCCGTGTCTTTTCGGGTATGCTTGAGAGTCTTGAGGGGGGGGAGTGAGCTGTCTGTGGGGGGGTTTTCGGTGACGCCCGCGCCTGTATTTGGGCACTTCTATGTAGGTGTATAAAAGTGGGAATATTTAGGGCATTGCTGCATTCATTGGCCTGCTTGACCTGACCAGCCTGAGCCTGCCTGACCAGCCTGAACCACTCTGACGAGAGGAGCTACTTGCCTGAGCCGCACCAGTGCAACTTCCCCAGCCTGATGTTCACTGAAGCAGTTTACTCGTCTAGATAATTGACGACGCCACGAGGCCTCCACCCACAACGATGCACGGTATACTTGTATAACCTGCGCACGGTCATTCAATCGGGAGGATAATTTACTGCGCCACGAAGGCTCATTCCACGAGCGAACGATGGAACAACGTAACGATTGGGACGACAAACGACCCAGTCAATTAAGACGGCATCAGCGTTTGATTCATACCCAGTCTCTACGGTTTGGGCGACAACTTCCCACTAAAGAGGCACCCAGGAGGGTAAGACCCAGTGAAGATGAGCCCGTAGAGACGAATGCCACTAGTGATGCGATCACAGAGAGCCCGACCATACCCACAGTTCAGAAGAGCCTAGATATCCAGCCAGTCCCTAGCATTACTGAAGACCCAAAAGAACTGTGGAAATTTTTAAAAGGCTTTTTACCAAAACAAACCAAGGCCTCTCCAGACTTTGTGATTGTGGACGGAGAAACTGTAACAGAAAAATCGGACATCGGAAACTGTTTTAATGAATATTTTAGCACAATAGGCAGTGAAATCGGCAAACACTTTGACGACTCTCTTCCTCCAATGGAAAATCGGCTGCCCAATGACATACATATAGAAATTTCTCAACTTACCGAAGAGTTCGTATCTAGTCAAATACTCGGAATGTCAGCTGGTAAAGCCCAGGGCTTGGATGGAATTTCAATATCACTGTTAAAAAAATCTACGAATCACATATCTAAACCGTTAGCCTTCATTTTTAATTTGTCTTTGTCGACTGGCATATTTGTAGATGACTGGAAATCAGCTAGGGTTACCCCTCTGTACAAAGCTGGGGATGTTACTGATATAGGCAATTACCGCCCTATTTCCATCTTACCGATTGTGAGCAAGATAATAGAAAGACATGTACATAACTGTTTTTTATGATTTTTTAAATAACAACAACTGTTTTATCCAAAATCAATCCGGTTTTAGACCAAATCATTCATGTGAAACAGCTCTTACCAGTATGGTTGATAGATGGTTAAGAAATATTGACGAAGGTCTTTTAACTGGTGTTGTATTTTTAGACTTGAGAAAAGCATTTGACACTGTCAATCACGCTGTTTTATTGCACAAATTATCTTTTTATGGTGTACAAGGGCCTTTATTGAAATGGTGCCAGTCCTATTTAATGGATAGAAAGCAATGTGTAACCTGGAAAGACACCACTTCAAATTTTATGAATGTAAATATAGGTGTCCCACAAGGGTCGATTTTAGGACCGTTATTTTTCATATTATATATTAACGATCTCCCTGACATTTTAACATGCTCAAGTCTAGATTTGTATGCAGACGATAGCTCCCAGTCTTGTAGTGGGAAAAATGTAACTGAAGTAGAAATTAAGCTCAACACTGATCTGCAAAATATTCAGAAATGGATGTTCCTAAATAAATTGAGTCTGAATATATCTAAAACTAAATGTATGCCTATAGGGTCCGCACAAAAGCTGGCTAGATCACTTCAACTATCGGTTACATTGGACAACATTCCAATAGAAATTGTGACAGAATTTAAACTTCTAGGCATTGTCATTGACCATACTTTAACATGGCAAAATCATCTGTCGCAACTCTGTAAAAAGATATCAAGGAAACTTGGTGTTTTAAGACGCATGAGTCATTTTATGCCTCGCAATACTCTTGTTTTACTGTACAATGCACTTGTTTTCCCGCACTTTGAATTTTGTTCTACCGTTTGGGGCAATGTTTCAAATCAACTCTCTATCAATATGTTGTATAAACTCCAAAAAAGAGCTGCCAGAATCATTCTCAAGCCCAAAGACTTTTTAACTCCCACGGCTGATCTTTTTAACGTACTGAACTGGATGCCAATCCAACATAGAATCTTATACAAAAGAGCCGTTTTGGCATTTAAAGTTTTTAGAAACATTGCCCCACGATATCTAAATACTTTTACATTTGTTACATCTGTACATAGCTACAACACACGTGCTGCTCAACGTGATGCTTTATATTTACCTACACATCGTACGCAGTATTTTAAAAGAAGTGTTATCTACTCCGCAAGTATTTTATGGAATACCCTAAGCACGTCTATTAAAAATTCCGCCAACGTTCTGTCGTTTAAAAGAGCATATCTAAAATCATACTTTGAACGCTGAATCGATCCTGTTGCTATGATGCTTAACTCTACTTTATTTCATTATATTTATCCATTTTATGACTGTCGTACACTGTATATTTTAATTCATTTTTAATTTTTTATTATTATTTTATATTTATTTTTTTTTATTTTTTTTTAATTATTATTATTTTTATTTATTTATTATTTTTTCCCCCCAAGTAATATTATAATCAGTTATACTAATATTGTATATATGTTATAAACGCAGGGCCGCAATGTAAACTAGTTCTTCAACTAATTGTGTAACCCTGGATAAATAAAGGTTCTATCTATCTATAACTGTTGCCAGTCATACGCCTGACGACATCGAACATTTTCTGGAAGATGCAGTGGATGTTCCTAGCGATCTGTTACAGAACGCCCATCCAGTGAGTGACATTTATCGGCGCCAATGGCCCATGATACGGCACGTTTTTCGCCGTGATCGCCCCATTCCAGATATCTACAATTTCCCACTGACCGACCTCAGGTATGCTTGAGAGTCTTGAGGGGGGGGGAGTGAGCTGTCTGTGGGGGGGTTTTCGGTGACGCCCGCGCCTGTATTTGGGCACTTCTATGTAGGTGTATAAAAGTGGGAATATTTAGGGCATTGCTGCATTCATTGGCCTGCTTGACCTGACCAGCCTGAGCCTGCCTGACCAGCCTGAACCACTCTGACGAGAGGAGCTACTTGCCTGAGCCGCACCAGTGCAACTTCCCCAGCCTGATGTTCACTGAAGCAGTTTACTCGTCTAGATAATTGACGACGCCACGAGGCCTCCACCCACAACGATGCACGGTATACTTGTATAACCTGCGCACGGTCATTCAATCGGGAGGATAATTTACTGCGCCACGAAGGCTCATTCCACGAGCGAACGATGGAACAACGTAACGATTGGGACGACAAACGACCCAGTCAATTAAGACGGCATCAGCGTTTGATTCATACCCAGTCTCTACGGTTTGGGCGACAACTTCCCACTAAAGAGGCACCCAGGAGGGTAAGACCCAGTGAAGATGAGCCCGTAGAGACGAATGCCACTAGTGATGCGATCACAGAGAGCCCGACCATACCCACAGTTCAGAAGAGCCTAGATATCCAGCCAGTCCCTAGCATTACTGAAGACCCAAAAGAACTGTGGAAATTTTTAAAAGGCTTTTTACCAAAACAAACCAAGGCCTCTCCAGACTTTGTGATTGTGGACGGAGAAACTGTAACAGAAAAATCGGACATCGGAAACTGTTTTAATGAATATTTTAGCACAATAGGCAGTGAAATCGGCAAACACTTTGACGACTCTCTTCCTCCAATGGAAAATCGGCTGCCCAATGACATACATATAGAAATTTCTCAACTTACCGAAGAGTTCGTATCTAGTCAAATACTCGGAATGTCAGCTGGTAAAGCCCAGGGCTTGGATGGAATTTCAATATCACTGTTAAAAAAATCTACGAATCACATATCTAAACCGTTAGCCTTCATTTTTAATTTGTCTTTGTCGACTGGCATATTTGTAGATGACTGGAAATCAGCTAGGGTTACCCCTCTGTACAAAGCTGGGGATGTTACTGATATAGGCAATTACCGCCCTATTTCCATCTTACCGATTGTGAGCAAGATAATAGAAAGACATGTACATAACTGTTTTTATGATTTTTTAAATAACAACAACTGTTTTATCCAAAATCAATCCGGTTTTAGACCAAATCATTCATGTGAAACAGCTCTTACCAGTATGGTTGATAGATGGTTAAGAAATATTGACGAAGGTCTTTTAACTGGTGTTGTATTTTTAGACTTGAGAAAAGCATTTGACACTGTCAATCACGCTGTTT
Organism: Hanleya hanleyi; assembly: GCA_036873755.1. Taxonomy (NCBI): domain Eukaryota; kingdom Metazoa; phylum Mollusca; class Polyplacophora; order Lepidopleurida; family Hanleyidae; genus Hanleya; species Hanleya hanleyi. The sequence continues at coordinate 72,810 of JAVTVY010026269.1, read as the reverse complement.
TATTGCACAAATTATCTTTTTATGGTGTACAAGGGCCTTTATTGAAATGGTGCCAGTCCTATTTAATGGATAGAAAGCAATGTGTAACCTGGAAAGACACCACTTCAAATTTTATGAATGTAAATATAGGTGTCCCACAAGGGTCGATTTTAGGACCGTTATTTTTCATATTATATATTAACGATCTCCCTGACATTTTAACATGCTCAAGTCTAGATTTGTATGCAGACGATAGCTCCCAGTCTTGTAGTGGGAAAAATGTAACTGAAGTAGAAATTAAGCTCAACACTGATCTGCAAAATATTCAGAAATGGATGTTCCTAAATAAATTGAGTCTGAATATATCTAAAACTAAATGTATGCTTATAGGGTCCGCACAAAAGCTGGCTAGATCACTTCAACTATCGGTTACATTGGACAACATTCCAATAGAAATTGTGACAGAATTTAAACTTCTAGGCATTGTCATTGACCATACTTTAACATGGCAAAATCATCTGTCGCAACTCTGTAAAAAGATATCAAGGAAACTTGGTGTTTTAAGACGCATGAGTCATTTTATGCCTCGCAATACTCTTGTTTTACTGTACAATGCACAGCGCCAGGGTCAACAGGGCACAGACCATTACTAGGCCAACCAGCCGTCGCTGGTTCCGGCGTGAGCGCTCGTGGTCCATAGTCCGAGCATTAAGGATGGCTGTCATAGTCCAGTAGTGGTGAGTAATGCAATGTAATGCTTCATTTAATTTTATGAGGATTGTGCACAGCCACAAGGCCACGGGGCACTCTCCTCAGATAACATACATATAATAATTTACATACAGAGAAAAACACAATAAATTGTTAAAAAACAAAATGATTACAGATAACAAAAAGACGATTTACATACATAGAAAAATCAATGACAAAATGCGTTTTGAGGGTGGTGGGATTTTACAGATAAGACTTATGTAGAAGTGGGTATGTCGTTATTTCATATAATTCTAGCTTATTTACAATGAGTCGAATAAATTTTATTTACACAACTGGTAAAGCACTGGTTTGATTAGCTTCATCTGTCACCGGTTGAGAGTGTTCATGAGCATGAAAACGTTTCGATGCTCCAATGAACTTTTGGACTATTCCAAAAACAGACATATTTGTTTCATAATCAAAGTCAGAGGAGCCACGCAATGATAAATTTAATAGGTAATTTTGGCAGTCATGAATTAGAAGAGAGTAGTGTACACCGGGACAGATCAAGTTTGTAATCGAGGTGAGCATTGGCTTTCTCAGAGCGGCGAACATGGGGCAACTCAAGAGCAAATGATAAGGGTCTTCATTGTTGTGATTACAATAATGACAGATAGAGATTGGAGAGATGTTATACTTAAACAAATGACCATTTAAAGAACTAAAACCTAGCTTCATGGCGATGGCACACCTTTCCATCGAGTGCACTCTGTCGAGAACCGCTTCTGTGAACTCTTTCAGGATCTGGCGTCGTTGTCGTTGTCGTCGCCATCTGAAAACATGGACGGAACCACTGCTCTGTAACCCGTGAGTGAATTAACCACGGTGGCATGCTGTAAAATGCGAGTCGCATATGATGGATGTCCGTCATGGCTCTGTAACCGTAGAAATGAAGGTGTGGGATGCAGAGAGACGTGTTTTATAGACCACGTCACACATACGCACATATACGTAGCTCTACGGGTGTAGTCCGTGAAACGTACTATTCTGATGGGTTAGTCCAAAAAAGAGAGCAACAACAACAAAGATTACAGGTCAATCCTTTTATTTTGCGTGAATCGGGCGTGACCTGGGTAGGAAACATGATAGGAATGCATGTACTGACCTGTCTGTGGGGTTTTCCCCCGCCAGAATTTCGCTGACGTCCGTGCTTGCATCCGGGTATGTATGAGGTTCTTGAGGAGGCGACTGCATGTGGTGAGTTGTATGTGGGTGTTTTTTCGGTGACGTCCGTGTCTATTCGGTGACGTCCGTGTCTTTTTGGTGACGTCCGTGTCTTTTCGGGTATGCTTGAGAGTCTTGAGGGGGGGGAGTGAGCTGTCTGTGGGGGGGTTTTCGGTGACGCCCGCGCCTGTATTTGGGCACTTCTATGTAGGTGTATAAAAGTGGGAATATTTAGGGCATTGCTGCATTCATTGGCCTGCTTGACCTGACCAGCCTGAGCCTGCCTGACCAGCCTGAACCACTCTGACGAGAGGAGCTACTTGCCTGAGCCGCACCAGTGCAACTTCCCCAGCCTGATGTTCACTGAAGCAGTTTACTCGTCTAGATAATTGACGACGCCACGAGGCCTCCACCCACAACGATGCACGGTATACTTGTATAACCTGCGCACGGTCATTCAATCGGGAGGATAATTTACTGCGCCACGAAGGCTCATTCCACGAGGGGACGACGGAACAACGTAACGATTGGGACGACAAACGACCCAGTCAGTTAAGACGGCATCAGCGTTTGATTCATACCCCGTCTCTACGGTTTGGGCGACAACTCTCCACTAAAGAGGCACCCAGGAGGGTCAGACCCAGTGAAGATGAGCCCGTAGAGACGAATGCCACTAGTGATGCGATCACAGAGAGCCCGACTATATCCACAGTTCAGAAGAGCCTATATATCCAGCCAGTCCCTAGCATTGCAGAGACCAAAGAACTGTGGAAATTTTTAAGGCTTTTTTTTACCAAAACAAACCGAGGCCTCTCAGACTTTGTGATTGTGGACGGAGAAACTGTGGCTGAAAAATCGGACATCGGAAACTGTTTTGTGAATATTTTTGCTGTAGGCAGTGAAATCGGCAAACGCTGACGACTCTCTTCCTCCAATGGAAAATCGGCTGTAATGACATACATATAGAAATTTCTCAACTTACCGAAGAGTTCATTATCTAGTCAAATACTCGGAATGTCAGCTGGTAAAGCCCAGGGCTTGGATGGAATTTCAATATCACTGTTAAAAAAATCTACGAATCACATATCTAAACCGTTAGCCTTCATTTTTAATTTGTCTTTGTCGACTGGCATATTTGTAGATGACTGGAAATCAGCTAGGGTTACCCCTCTGTACAAAGCTGGGGATGTTACTGATATAGGCAATTACCGCCCTATTTCCATCTTACCGATTGTGAGCAAGATAATAGAAAGACATGTACATAACTGTTTTTTATGATTTTTTAAATAACAACAACTGTTTTATCCAAAATCAATCCGGTTTTAGACCAAATCATTCATGTGAAACAGCTCTTACCAGTATGGTTGATAGATGGTTAAGAAATATTGACGAAGGTCTTTTAACTGGTGTTGTATTTTTAGACTTGAGAAAAGCATTTGACACTGTCAATCACGCTGTTTTATTGCACAAATTATCTTTTTATGGTGTACAAGGGCCTTTATTGAAATGGTGCCAGTCCTATTTAATGGATAGAAAGCAATGTGTAACCTGGAAAGACACCACTTCAAATTTTATGAATGTAAATATAGGTGTCCCACAAGGGTCGATTTTAGGACCGTTATTTTTCATATTATATATTAACGATCTCCCTGACATTTTAACATGCTCAAGTCTAGATTTGTATGCAGACGATAGCTCCCAGTCTTGTAGTGGGAAAAATGTAACTGAAGTAGAAATTAAGCTCAACACTGATCTGCAAAATATTCAGAAATGGATGTTCCTAAATAAATTGAGTCTGAATATATCTAAAACTAAATGTATGCTTATAGGGTCCGCATAAAAGCTGGCTAGATCACTTCAACTATCGGTTACATTGGACAACATTCCAATAGAAATTGTGACAGAATTTAAACTTCTAGGCATTGTCATTGACCATACTTTAACATGGCAAAATCATCTGTCGCAACTCTGTAAAAAGATATCAAGGAAACTTGGTGTTTTAAGACGCATGAGTCATTTTATGCCTCGCAATACTCTTGTTTTACTGTACAATGCACTTGTTTTCCCGCACTTTGAATTTTGTTCTACCGTTTGGGGCAATGTTTCAAATCAACTCTCTATCAATATGTTGTATAAACTCCAAAAAAGAACTGCCAGAATCATTCTCAAGCCCAAAGACTTTTTAACTCCCACGGCTGATCTTTTTAACGTACTGAACTGGATGCCAATCCAACATAGAATCTTATACAAAAGAGCCGTTTTGGCATTTAAAGTTTTTAGAAACATTGCCCCACGATATCTAAATACTTTTACATTTGTTACATCTGTACATAGCTACAACACACATGCTGCTCAACGTGATGCTTTATATTTACCTACACATCGTACGCAGTATTTTAAAAGAAGTTTTATCTACTCCGCAAGTATTTTATGGAATACCCTAAGCACGTCTATTAAAAATTCCGCCAACGTTCTGTCGTTTAAAAGAGCATATCTAAAATCATACTTTGAACGCTGAATCGATCCTGTTGCTATGATGCTTAACTCTACTTTATTTCATTATATTTATCCATTTTATGACTGTCGTACACTGTATATTTTAATTCATTTTTAATTTTTTATTATTATTTTATATTTATTTTTTTTTATTTTTTTTTAATTATTATTATTTTTATTTATTTATTATTTTTTCCCCCCAAGTAATATTATAATCAGTTATACTAATATTGTATATATGTTATAAACGCAGGGCCGCAATGTAAACTAGTTCTTCAACTAATTGTGTAACCCTGGATAAATAAAGGTTCTATCTATCTATAACTGTTGCCAGTCATACGCCTGACGACATCGAACATTTTCTGGAAGATGCAGTGGATGTTCCTAGCGATCTGTTACAGAACGCCCATCCAGTGAGTGACATTTATCGGCGCCAATGGCCCATGATACGGCACGTTTTTCGCCGTGATCGCCCCATTCCAGATATCTACAATTTCCCACTGACCGACCTCAGGTATGCTTGAGAGTCTTGAGGGGGGGGGAGTGAGCTGTCTGTGGGGGGGTTTTCGGTGACGCCCGCGCCTGTATTTGGGCACTTCTATGTAGGTGTATAAAAGTGGGAATATTTAGGGCATTGCTGCATTCATTGGCCTGCTTGACCTGACCAGCCTGAGCCTGCCTGACCAGCCTGAACCACTCTGACGAGAGGAGCTACTTGCCTGAGCCGCACCAGTGCAACTTCCCCAGCCTGATGTTCACTGAAGCAGTTTACTCGTCTAGATAATTGACGACGCCACGAGGCCTCCACCCACAACGATGCACGGTATACTTGTATAACCTGCGCACGGTCATTCAATCGGGAGGATAATTTACTGCGCCACGAAGGCTCATTCCACGAGCGAACGATGGAACAACGTAACGATTGGGACGACAAACGACCCAGTCAATTAAGACGGCATCAGCGTTTGATTCATACCCAGTCTCTACGGTTTGGGCGACAACTTCCCACTAAAGAGGCACCCAGGAGGGTAAGACCCAGTGAAGATGAGCCCGTAGAGACGAATGCCACTAGTGATGCGATCACAGAGAGCCCGACCATACCCACAGTTCAGAAGAGCCTAGATATCCAGCCAGTCCCTAGCATTACTGAAGACCCAAAAGAACTGTGGAAATTTTTAAAAGGCTTTTTACCAAAACAAACCAAGGCCTCTCCAGACTTTGTGATTGTGGACGGAGAAACTGTAACAGAAAAATCGGACATCGGAAACTGTTTTAATGAATATTTTAGCACAATAGGCAGTGAAATCGGCAAACACTTTGACGACTCTCTTCCTCCAATGGAAAATCGGCTGCCCAATGACATACATATAGAAATTTCTCAACTTACCGAAGAGTTCGTATCTAGTCAAATACTCGGAATGTCAGCTGGTAAAGCCCAGGGCTTGGATGGAATTTCAATATCACTGTTAAAAAAATCTACGAATCACATATCTAAACCGTTAGCCTTCATTTTTAATTTGTCTTTGTCGACTGGCATATTTGTAGATGACTGGAAATCAGCTAGGGTTACCCCTCTGTACAAAGCTGGGGATGTTACTGATATAGGCAATTACCGCCCTATTTCCATCTTACCGATTGTGAGCAAGATAATAGAAAGACATGTACATAACTGTTTTTATGATTTTTTAAATAACAACAACTGTTTTATCCAAAATCAATCCGGTTTTAGACCAAATCATTCATGTGAAACAGCTCTTACCAGTATGGTTGATAGATGGTTAAGAAATATTGACGAAGGTCTTTTAACTGGTGTTGTATTTTTAGACTTGAGAAAAGCATTTGACACTGTCAATCACGCTGTTTTATTGCACAAATTATCTTTTTATGGTGTACAAGGGCCTTTATTGAAATGGTGCCAGTCCTATTTAATGGATAGAAAGCAATGTGTAACCTGGAAAGACACCACTTCAAATTTTATGAATGTAAATATAGGTGTCCCACAAGGGTCGATTTTAGGACCGTTATTTTTCATATTATATATTAACGATCTCCCTGACATTTTAACATGCTCAAGTCTAGATTTGTATGCAGACGATAGCTCCCAGTCTTGTAGTGGGAAAAATGTAACTGAAGTAGAAATTAAGCTCAACACTGATCTGCAAAATATTCAGAAATGGATGTTCCTAAATAAATTGAGTCTGAATATATCTAAAACTAAATGTATGCCTATAGGGTCCGCACAAAAGCTGGCTAGATCACTTCAACTATCGGTTACATTGGACAACATTCCAATAGAAATTGTGACAGAATTTAAACTTCTAGGCATTGTCATTGACCATACTTTAACATGGCAAAATCATCTGTCGCAACTCTGTAAAAAGATATCAAGGAAACTTGGTGTTTTAAGACGCATGAGTCATTTTATGCCTCGCAATACTCTTGTTTTACTGTACAATGCACTTGTTTTCCCGCACTTTGAATTTTGTTCTACCGTTTGGGGCAATGTTTCAAATCAACTCTCTATCAATATGTTGTATAAACTCCAAAAAAGAGCTGCCAGAATCATTCTCAAGCCCAAAGACTTTTTAACTCCCACGGCTGATCTTTTTAACGTACTGAACTGGATGCCAATCCAACATAGAATCTTATACAAAAGAGCCGTTTTGGCATTTAAAGTTTTTAGAAACATTGCCCCACGATATCTAAATACTTTTACATTTGTTACATCTGTACATAGCTACAACACACGTGCTGCTCAACGTGATGCTTTATATTTACCTACACATCGTACGCAGTATTTTAAAAGAAGTTTTATCTACTCCGCAAGTATTTTATGGAATACCCTAAGCACGTCTATTAAAAATTCCGCCAACGTTCTGTCGTTTAAAAGAGCATATCTAAAATCATACTTTGAACGCTGAATCGATCCTGTTGCTATGATGCTTAACTCTACTTTATTTCATTATATTTATCCATTTTATGACTGTCGTACACTGTATATTTTAATTCATTTTTAATTTTTTATTATTATTTTATATTTATTTTATTTTTTTTTTTTTTAATTATTATTATTTTTATTTATTTATTATTTTTTCCCCCCAAGTAATATTATAATCAGTTATACTAATATTGTATATATGTTATAAACGCAGGGCCGCAATGTAAACTAGTTCTTCAACTAATTGTGTAACCCTGGATAAATAAAGGTTCTATCTATCTATAACTGTTGCCAGTCATACGCCTGACGACATCGAACATTTTCTGGAAGATGCAGTGGATGTTCCTAGCGATCTGTTACAGAACGCCCATCCAGTGAGTGACATTTATCGGCGCCAATGGCCCATGATACGGCACGTTTTTCGCCGTGATCGCCCCATTCCAGATATCTACAATTTCCCACTGACCGACCTCACCATTCTACGCAGCTACGTGAAAGCCATCTTCAATGACCAAGCTACGGACAATATACGCAAGCACGCTTACTAGCATCAATATTCTGTCAGAAAGTTTAACATGGGAAGAATCATTCCATATTAGTTGCCTACTACGGAAGCGTATTAGTGCCAGTGTGAAAAAAAAAATTCCGAGATTTATCTCCTAATTAGGACTTATTATCTCCTAATTAGGAGAAAATTATCTCCTAATTAGGACATATTATCTCCTAATTAGGACTTATTATCTCCTAATTAGGAGATAATTACCTCCTAATTAGGAGATAAGTATCTCCTAATTAATTATCTCCTAATTAGGAGATAATAAGTCCTAATTAGGAGATAATTTTCTCCTAATTAGGAGATAATAAGTCCTAATTAGGAGATAAATCTCGGAATTTTTTTTTGTCACACTGGCACTAATACGCTTCCGTACCATCGCGGAATTGGAAGAGAGTCCCAGTGGATACCGGAGGTTGAAGCAGTGATAGATCGATATGTACGGACAGCTCGAACTGGGCAGTAATTGATCTGATCGTGAGAAGCTGCGATAGAAAGATGAACGGGTTTTTGACTGCATTATGTTTGGAACTGCGAATGGTCAGCTCCATGGCCTTTACCGAAGATTGGTCGAAAGAGAAATGGACATCTCGCAATTTTATAACGTTGTCCACATTGTGATTTTGGCGCATTGTAATTTCGCCAACACGAAGAAGTGCGTCAAAAGCGAGTAGAAACATAGCTTTAAGGAGGGACCGTTGGAAATCGTCGGCAATGATATGCCCGAGTGCGTCAACTAAATTGTACAGGATTTCTTTTGTGATTGGTAGTCTTGGATCTTTTAGGCCATGAAGCTTGGCCATACCATTGAGTAGTTTTTTGACAAGAAAGGATTGTGTTGGGTCAACCTTGTTCGTTACCTTATGAACATAGCTAATGGCAGATATGAACGTGTGAGCGGTCGAAGGAGCATAATTGCGGAGATGTAGGAATGAAAGAAAACCAACTAATTGAGCCGTTGACACGGGAAATAACTGTCCCGTGGTTTGCCCAACTTGTAAAATGAAATCACGGTATACCTGCCAAGCTCGTCTATAAACCAACATCGATGGTTTTGACAGTGCAACAGACAGAAGATCTCTGGATGATTTTGTTAGAGCCTCAGCAAGTTTTCTGGAACTGGTTGGGGACGAGGATGTAACCACGGTGCGATTGACAGAGCGTCCTGAAATTCCAATCGAGAAAGTTTGTCGGGAATTAAATTCGACGAGCCAACTATATGTCTGGACTTGAAAATTATATTATTGGACATAGATGCAACTACTAATCGCCGAACCAGTTTCATCACAGACGGATCCTTCGAAGACTGTTTGTTAAAATATAAACCACGGCTATGTTTTCGCAGAAGAAAACAACTTTGTGGTTCGCTAGCTTGGCTCCCCACATTTCGAGTGCCAACACTATGTGAAAGAGTTCCTTGACAGTGATGTGGTATTGGGCTAAGGAGTCGGGCCATTTTTGGGCTATCCATTGTGAACCAAAAACGGCGGCGAAACCCTGTGCCCCCGCCGCGTCGGAGAAAAGTTTAATGGCATCGGAGGAGACCCAGAAGTTCGGCAAAAAGAATGATTTCCCGTTAAAAGCTTCCAAAAAGTAGAGCCATGCTCTGAGATCGGCTCGGGCCTCATTGTTGAGGCGTATACGGTAATGTTGTTGAGTTACCCCACTCATTAAATCTATCAGACGACGAGTAAAAGCCCTACCGGGAACAACGACTTTACAGGCAAAATTGAGTAACCCGACTAAGGACTGTAATTCCAGCAATGTCACTTTTTTTCGTTTGCAGAAACCGTTTAACATTTGTTTCAGTTTGTCTAACTTTTCCTGGGGTAGACTTGCTTGCATAGTAGTGGAATCAAGTTCGATTCCGTGCATAATAATCCTGGTTGTCGGTTGGATTGCTTTCCCGTGTTTTATAGGTATGCCTAGATGTTCGCACAAGGAAATAAAAGTAAGTAAAGCCTTTGCACAGGAATTTGATGATGGCGGTCCAGAAAAGAAAAAATCGTCTACAATGTGCGTAACGTCAGGCATGGAAAATTTGTGTTTCATGATCCACTGAAGTGACTGACTCAGTGATTCGAATATTCTGCATGATGATCTTGCTCCCATCGGCATACATTTTTCGAAGTAAAATTGGTTATCCCAAGTGAAACCTAGTAAGGGATAATCGGACGAGTCGATGGGAATAATACGAAAAGCGTCCTCGATGTCTGCTTTAGCCATAAGGCAATTTCGCCCAAACTTTTGAACCAACGCTATCGTGTGGTCCAGCGTTTCATATTCCACCGTGGCTAACTCCTGTGGTATATGGCCATTTATTGAATATTCGTTTCTCTGGGGATAAGACAAATCATGTATCAACCGGAAAGTGCCCGGTTCTTTCTTTGGAATTAAGCTTAGGGGTGAGCAAACAAAATTGGAAAATGGAGCTGTCCGAAAAGGGCCGGCTATTCTACCTAACTTCATATCCTTTGGTTAATTTTGACCAAACGCCAACCGGATTATCTAAAGCAGATAGATGATTTTTGGAAATAGTGAATTTTGCCTGACCTGTATAGCCTAATGAAAACCCCTTAGTAAAACCCGACACCAAGAAATTTTCATGGGGACAGCCTCTCAACAAGCGTTTAAGTCTGTCGAGTTTGACTGGAGTTGGAAGTGTCAGATGTTTCTTTAGCGACGCATTTTTGGGACCCATGTTTCCCGCCACACTTGGAACATTCGTGTTTGAATCTGGAAGTTTTCCGTTTGTGACATTGATTGAAGCGCGCGAATTCCATGAAAATCAGAGCTTCTGAGCTAATTCACCAGGGCGTTGAAGCGTTAAGCTAAGCGTTGACGGGCGTTACTGTCTATAAAAGCACGCGTATTCCCAAAACACGCACAGTCGACGTTCAACCGTCAACATGGCTTATACTTGCTCTGAGTGCGAACGCACGTTCACCAGACATTACGATATGATGCGACACCAGAAGAATATGCATGGAATTGAAGACACGGATGAGTCCGTTGATGCGGATGCTGATACAGAGACTGCTGAGAGTGTATCGACTGATACCGAAATGGATATTGCTGACAGTCTATCTACTGATACGGAGAGCTTGACCTCAGATAGTCAGCCTACATCCCAGGAAAGTGAAGCAGAGCCCACCTTCTGGGATCGTATTGTGACAGCAGCTATCAATACTCACGCTGCAGCGATCGAGGACGGCGGACAGGATAACTTACAACAGGCGTACACCGAAATGCGCCCCTGCATTAGGAAAACAGCCATGGCGATCTATGAACAGTATACCTTACTACCGCTTGAAATGAAAGGTGACCCCACGCACAGGTCCATCATTAAGACCAAGCGTCACTTGGAAGAGGATATGGGGTTACCACCCACCGAGGCCCTGGAAAATGCGCTCAGAATGCGCAAACAACTGTTTGACGACATGCTGCCCGAACAATATCCTGGACTGCCCGACGACGATTAGAACAAAAGGATGGGACTCTCTTAAGGACGACAGAAAAGAGCAGCCGAAAATACATCTAACGGGTCAGAACGAATATGACAGATACAGCGCCAAATGGCAGCCTCTGATTGGGTAAGAGTCTTCTTGAATTGTAAACATACCCAACGCGGCTCCCCCAGCGTGGATATGATGTAAAATTGGGGAGAATAAACTATATGAAAACTTGTTGTTGTTGTTGTTGTTGTTTTCTCATCTGTCATCCTTGTTGTTGTTGTTGTTGTTTTTCTCTCATCCACTTTGGCTACTTCTCCTACTGATGACTTCATTCGTGACGTCACAGACGACATGAACAACCCTCAAGTCGTGGTCTTCACCTCGAGAGCTTCAAGATGAGACCCCACCAGACGCATTCTGATCAAGAATGGTTCCTCTTCTACCCAAACACCTTCCTTCACACCCCCAACATTGCTGCTTTCTATAAGCGAGCAGGCTGCGCATGCGCGGAATGATGAAAACGGACTTCACACCCATCCCCTCGGATGCTCCTTCACGAGTGCTTCAACCTGATACTTCACTCGACCCAATAGGACCAATAGTGGTCCACCTGAACCCCAAAACGTCTATTTCCATACCTTTTTCCAATAATTCCCTGTCTGTGCATGCGCAGAATGACGTCAGTTTCACGTTTTTCACGAGTGCTACACATTGACACCTCGCGCTGCCCAATCGGACCACTAGTGGCCCACCTAAACCCCAAAACGTCTATTTCCATACCCTTTGTCTACTGAGCATGCGCAGAATGACGTCAGTTTCACGTTTTACCCTTCCCGTCGGATGCTTCCTCACTCGACTCCATCGGACCACTAGTGGCCCACCTAGACCCCAAAAGGTCTATTTGTATAGCCTTTGTCTACTGCGCATGCGCAGAATGATGAAAACGGAATACACACCCTCACGTCATAATAACATCGTACAATACCTATAGATTATGTTTATTACTATACGTCTTACTTCCCATGGATTCATGTATTTTTTCGTGCCAATACGGTTTTGGGGAAACATGTATGGAGACACTGAGGGTTCCCCACTGGCCATTTAACACGGGCAAATAGATGGCAATATTTTCGGGGACCATGTTTCGGAAAATTCACATTGGGAGTCATTGGGGTCGGGCCGTATTGCTGGGCCGTCACGTGACCGGAAATGACCTTTGACCATTTGACCTGGATGTGACCTCTGACCTTTGAGCTTTTGACCCGGATGTGACTGTGATACCCTGTGGCACTATATTGTTGTGCGCAGTGTTATGTAACAAGGTTGTGATGAGTCCGTGGTGCAATGAGTGAGTCCGCCGGTCAGACACCTAGGAGTTGGGCGTGTATCGTATGTGTGTGAGATATCATATGTACCTTGTGGAAGCTAGAATACAACAGGCTTTATTATACATCAAGCAGACTTCATCTCCATTGTATTCCTTCTCCATTCTGTATGAACCTGTAATCGGCTGTCACATTTGGCGCTGCGTGCTAGCAGAACTGGAGAAATTGAAAGTTATCCAGAACTTGAGAGTGCCGTGGTTTTGTCAACGTGCCACCCACAGCACCGGGGATAACAGGCGAAGCGAGCCGCCACGTGTTTAGTTTCCAGCCGGCAATCCTTGCCCAAGGTATGCCCTCTAACGGACTCACCAAACGACGGCCGAGAAGTGTAAGATTTTTCTTCAAGGAAAATCTGAGTTTTGCAGAACTTTGAATTCTCTTCTAGGGAATTTGTGGGCGAAATTAATGACGAATTTCGAACAATGTCAACGGTTTCTCTTCGAGAGAAAGCTGGATGCTGTGTGATTTTATTCTGACTTCGGTGATTTTATTTGAGTACGGACACCCTCAATTCGTGTCCAAGCGACGCCTTCTGAGAGACATTCAGTGGATTTCTGAAATTTTCCCATCAGAGAAGTCGGGCAAAGTTCGAGAAACTTGCCGCTTCCGGAACTCTCAACCAAGAGGTAATTTTTTCATGTACATTTTCTATGCACAAAACAAAATTCTGCTCAACTGTTTCCAAATCTCAGAGAACTGATATTATACGAATTGCGATTTATTCTGGAGGAATTTATATCGACCATTTGACTATTTCTCTAATGGCAACGGGAACAGTTTATTCCATTTAGACGGAAATTTCCGTCAGCCGTTTTCACGGACCTGTCATCCAATTTCTATGTGTACGTGACTAGCCAGACACCTCTCGAAGTTCCCGCCAACCTACTTTCCAGTTGTTTACACACTCAGCTAAAAGTAGTCCAAGGTTTGCCACGTGCGGTGTTCCAAGGCCCCCGCAGACTAATTATTTAACCCATCGACTGATTCCGTGGGAAGTGAACATTTCCGCCGAGATTTGTGTTTATTCTTTTGTGTGGATTCCCGGAATTTCACTCCTTGCAACAACTGAATTTATTCCACGATTATTCTGCTGCTGACATTGAATTTACTGGAACATTTAACCTACTATCACCTGCTGATTTTGAACCTTGTGTGAAACTTTGCACGAAATTACTTTGATCCAGTGTGCTGACACTCAACTAGCAGTTGTTTTTTTTTTTGTTTTTTTTCGATCAACAAGGTTGGATGTGCGAACGGTTTGATTTTGCTGAATTAGACGGATAATGGCCAAAACTTGTCTAGATTTTCTGCGTCTCTCCACTCACCCTCCGCTCTTGGAGGCTCCGATCCTTTCTCAATGACCACAGGTAATCCACCACCCGAACTATTTCTAAACCAATGAGTGCGTGGTTTCTATAGTGGTTTTAACACATACGTTCGTACTTTATCATAGCTCATTCCACAGTGGACGGTGTTCTTCTATGATTGCAGTCCTCGACATTTGGAGGGCAATATTGAAAATATAAACTAATATCCGGTGAACATTTGATTCCAGCCCGTGACATTTTATTGTCGTTTAATATTACAATTATTGTGGGCTGTGCTGTAACTGTCGAAGAACCATACTGGGTGAAATAACGTGTTCCATTTTTCATCCACTACGCTCCTAGAACTGACCTAGCTAGGACCTCGCGCCATCATCGGACATTCAGCAATTTCTAAGGATGCAGAACAGTACACTCCAGTCATCGGAAGTGATGGACTTAGGACAGTATTGATATTAACTTAATTATCATCGATAGGACAATTTATTTCTAATCCAGGACATTTCATTACATTGTCTTTAATTGCTATTCACTATATATTTTGTAATTTCCATTGATTATTGACGGATTCGATTGCATATCGGCTATTCCTACTCATCTAATAATTCATTGTATAAATAGCTAATCCATTGACTTCGATTGCGTTCACTAATGGCCGAGTATTGATTATTGCTATTATTGGAATTAATAATTATTGTCGTATGCATTGACTTCTCATCGATTAATTGTTTGATTATTGACTTGAAATCACTCGTACATTACATTATTGATTAGTAATTTACTCATTCATTGATTATTGAATTTCAATTATTATCATAGTATCGACTGATTGGTTAGGCTACTGTCTTCAACTTGAGTATTGATCTGGCATAATTATTATTAGATGATCATTGTAGTATACACTGTATATTAACTCCTGTTCAGTACTGGTCGTTAGATGGAATATATCCACTGATTCCTTCCTAGTGATGCTAAGTATTAACTTAGAGCACTGCTTTTAACATTCTAATTTAGAGCCGTATCATTCATGCAGTGAATCCATTGATTGCCATTGGCTTGTTTCGATATTCACCTGCTGCTGTGAAAGTATTATTGTGATTCTTCTGCAGCGATTCACATTTGATTTGTGTACTGTATATATGCCACATTCTCTATTTTTTGTCTTTTCTCATTGTTTTTTCCCCACCCATTGCACACACTACTGTACTTTTCCATTGTACTTTTCACTGTCGTAGTGTTTCGTTTTTTTGACATTCACTCTGCTGATTTTTCCCCATTCCCAGTCCCGATTTTCCCATTCCTGATTTTTTCCCCCATTCTCCCATTTCCAGTCCTGATTTTCCCGTTCCCAGTCTTGATTTTCCCATTCCCAGTCCTGATTTTTCGTCATTCTCCCATTTCCAGTCCTGATTTTTCCCCATTCTCCCATTCCCAGTCCTGATTTCCCCCCATTCCCAGTCCGATTTCCCCATTCCCAGTCCCGATTTCTCCGTTCCCAGTCCGTATATACCTGTTCCCTGCCTCGTTCATATCTTCCATTCCAGGGCCTTGCAGTTCCTGCCCCCTATTCTTCTCACTTCTTTTCACCATCCCAACCGTGAGCAATGTCGGTCAGCAAAGAAGATTTCGACGCCCTTAAGGCACAGTTTTCTAACTTGTCCACTCGGTACGAAAGGGATAAAGATTCGGCAGTTAGGGAAGCGATTGCTCAGGCGCAAGGTGTGTGCGATCACCTTAAAGCAGAATTAGACGAACTCCGACACCGAACTGTTCAGTCTCTTCCGCGCGATAATGGTGTTCCGTCACCTAGCCCGGCCTCTGCCATCCACAGTGACCCCATGTATATTTACAACAAAGTAAAAACGTACTCGGGGACATTTTCTGGCGAGACAGCGACGGACCAGAATGACGAGCTCTCTACTTTTCTCAATAAAGTAGAACAAGCTCTTGACAATCCCCTTTATTCAGCTAATAAGGGCAAAGTTTTGTCTTTACTTCTGGAAGGGTACGCTCGCTCCAGATGGCTCGTCATGGAGGATGCCCAGAAGACCGATTACGACGAGATTGTATCCATGCTGAGGTCCAGCTTTACTGGCCCACTGCAGAAGCACACCAGGTCAATCCTGTTCAACACCGCCTCGAAGACGTCCCAGGAAACCTACATTGCCTATGCAGCTAGGCTACGTCGCTTAGCTACGGAGCATTATACTACACTGCCTAAGGATCACATTGAACTGATTCTGAAAGACAAATTTCTCAATACAGTGGAAGCTCCAGTGCGGCAGTACATTTACCAACAACTGCACACCAGGAACCTGGAACAGCACACGGCAACATTCGATCAGTTGATCGAAATGGCTCGTACAAAAGATGCCATCGACAGTTTGGTGCCTGACCTCAAATCAGATGCAGTTTCGACAGTTTCAAAGGTGAAAGGTCAAGCTGATCTGCCCGATCCTGGTCACGACCACTCTCCACCTCGCTCCAGGGAACATACCCCAAGGTCCCCACAGCGGCCACCCCGATCACACTACCATCCAAGGGATCACATCATTATTCCCGCCCCGACTCCCCGATGAACAGCCATCGAAGACACTCGCCGGAGTACAGACGCGATCACCATCCATCTTCGGAGCGCCGGTCTTACCATTCCGCACGCAGATCCCCAGACCACAGGAGTTGGAGATCACCAGACCACAGGAGTCCGGAATCCTCCGCAGGGCGGCGATACCATAGTCCAGCGCGGTACAACTCGCAGCGAGATGAGGATTCTGCCTCCAGACGATCTAGCCCCGAAAACAGGTGGCGCAGTCCATCGTATGGTTGGCAACCCCCTCGATACCGACATTCTGAGAACCGATGGAAGAGCCCAGATTACAGGAACTCCCATCGAAATTCCAGATCCTCCTACCACGACTATAGTGATCGACAAGACTGTTTTCGACATCAGCAACCTCGCCCGAATCGGTCACCTAGCCCACTGGCCTACTGTTCGGGGGATCCACCCCGCGATCTTCCGCCTACGCCAGATTTACCAAAGTCTGTTCGCTTTGGTGGGTGTTACATCTGCCACCAGCAGGGTCATTACGCGCGGAATTGTCCCAGAAATCGTCGCTCGTACGCAGTGCGTTGTTGGCCGGCAGACAAAGAAGAGGAATTCGCTCAACGGCGCCGTCATCGGGGTAAACCCATTGTAGTGTCGGCAACCCTGTCTGGCCAGCGCGTCAATTGTTTTTTAGATGGAGGTTCTGATATATCAATTATCGATGAGCATTTCTACCACCGCCTTCCAGATTCCCAGAAATGGGATGTGAAACCAGTAACTACCACTTTTGTTACTACCAACAGCAACAGATTTTCTGCATGTGGTGCAACGTTGGTTAACTTCAGACTGGGTCCAGCACAAGGTATCCAACCTGTTTATGTTGTGCGGAATTTGGCTGATAACTGCACACTTGGAGTAGATTTCCTGGAAGAACACAAGATTCGGATAGATTATGGACTACGCCAAGTAGAAGTATTGGACAGGGACACCACACCAACGGTTATTCCGATTGCTACCGATACACGTGCGCCAGCCGTGTGCCGCGTCTCAATCCGTCAAGACGTAGAATTGGCCCCTGGCGAGCAGTTGATCACACCTGTAAAAGTAGATGGTTCAGCCCGTCACCGCTGTTATGTCACCATGGATTCCATTTGCGGGTTAAGTGAAAAAACCAATATTCTAATTGGTCACAGCTTAACGCGTGTACAAAACGACTCTGCTATGGTGCTCATGATGAACACTGGGAACATTCCCATCACGCTGGAAAAAGGTACCCAGGTAGCTTGGGCCGAAAAAGCAGAGAACGTCACACCATGGCATCAGAACAGCTCACTGGTGGCAAGTCCTACTTCATCTGTGGAAAACAGCCATTTTGTACAACGGGTTGGCACACCTCCGACCCAAGGCCCAGGTTCTCTACCTGATGTGTCTTCGGCTGAAGTCAATGACAGCGATCGTAACAGACTCACGAACTTACTGACAAAGTATGCTGATCTGTTCTTGTCCACCCCAGATGGTTTGAGCTGCACCGACTTAACCTATCATTCAACCATTCAAAACACCCGCTGGGTCCCATGGGCCTTGAAAGAGACTATACGGAACAAGATACAGACCATGGAGGACCAAGGCGTAATCGAGCCCAGCGACAGTCCCTGGCGATTTCCAATCGTTTTGGTCAAGAAACGTGGTGGACAGATACGTTTCTGTATCGATTTTCGTAAATTGAATGGCCTGACGAAGCGCGACTGCTATCCCCTCCCGAGAGTTGATGAAACTCTGGATTTCCCCTCTGGGGCGTGTTTTTTCTCGACCTTGGACCTCGCCAGCGGGTACTGGCAGATCCACTTGATGAAACTTCCAAACCGAAGACTGCATTTGCGGCCCCGGATGGTGGGCTATACCACTTCCGCAAGATGCCGTTCGGTCTTGTAAATGCTCCAGCTACCTTTATGCAGCTTATGGAGATGGTGCTTCGAGGTCTTCAGTGGGACATCTGTCTCCTATATTTGGATGACATTGTCATTTTTTCGAAGACCTTCGACGAGCATATGAATCATCTGGAGCTCGTTTTTCGCCGCTTGAGAGAGGCCAAGTTGACACTGCAGCCTACCAAATGCCACTTGGTCCGTAAGAAAGTACGGTACCTTGGTCATCGGGTTATGCCCTCCTTGGCAATCTCAGATCCGGAGAAGACCGCTGCTGTGTCCACTTACCCCCAACCCCAAAATGCCCAGGAAGTCCGCAGTTTCTTGGGGTTGGCGGGCTACTATAGGAGATTTATTGAGCATTTCGCCGACATAGCCAAACCGTTAACGACACTGACAGAAAAGAAAACACCGTTTCTGTGGTCACAAGAGTGTGACACTGCTTTCCACACCTTGAAAGATGCTCTGACAACTGAACCGATTCTGGCATTTCCCGATTTTTCACTGCCATTCCAACTACACACGGACGCGAGTCTAAACGCCGTTGGCAGTGTACTTTCCCAGGTTCAACATGGGAAGGAACGTGTGATTGCTTATGCATCGAGCCGCCCTTACTTATATGGCCGAACTTTCGTTTTGCTGACGGATCATAAACCCCTGGTCTATTTACGAAACCATAAGGATGTCAATTCCAGGCTTACGCGATGGAGTATCGAACTCGAGGAATTCGATTACAAGATCACATACAGGAAAGGTAAAGCCAACGGCAACGCGGACGCTTTATCCCGCATACCATACCCAATATCGCCCGACGAGAACGCCATTAAATCGGTGTATTCTCTTACCACTGATCCAGTTTTCTGGACTGTGTTAAGTACCCCTGCCATCGAAATTGCGCAACAGGAGGACCCAGTCATTCGAACTGTGGTCAACTGGGTACTGGGTGGTAAGAAGATACCCGCTACATCGATCAGACATGCCTCACCCGAGCTGAAGCCGTTTTGGAGATGCCTGGCGCTTCTACGGGTAAGAGATGGCATTCTCTACAAGAAAGATACCGATTTTGCTCAACACAGCCGGGAATGGCTTGTAGTCGTCCCGCAGATTCTCATCCCTGAGGTCCTTAAGACAGCTCATGACAATCCCACAGCCGGACATCTGGGACAGGATAAGACCATCAATACCATTAGACACAGATTCTTTTGGCCAGGCTGGCAGGCTCGGGTCAAAAGGTACTGCAGCGAATATCATGCATGTGCAGTACGGAAGTCTCCAACTCCGAAACCAAAGGCTCCATTAAACCCAATTTTGGCCACTCGCCATTGATTTTCAAGGACCGCTACTGCCATCAAGCCGCGGCAAGAAGCATATACTTGTACTGCAGTGTAAATTCACTAAATATGTCGAGGCCTACGCACTGGCTAACCAAGAAGCAACAACAGTAGCTGACGTATTGGTCGAACGATTTATCCCGCATTTCGGGATACCCGAAATCATTCACTCCAATCAAGGAGCCAACTTCACTTCTAATTTGATTAGAACACTTTGTTCCCTGCTTCAGATTAAAAAGACGAAAACAGCCGCATATACACCCAGTTGTAACGGACAGGTTGAGAGAGTCAACAAGACCATCGGAGAATCACTCGCAGTGACCACTAAGCAGTGTGCCAGTGGCAATATGCGTCAGTGGGACCGATACTTACCTCTAGTCTGCATGGCGTATAACAACGCGCAAAATGCTTCCACCAAATTTCCTCCGGCATTTCTGGTTTATGGGAGGCTCCCACGCACTCCTTTGGATTTGATGTTTGGGACCGCACCGACGGCTCCTGAAGGGCAGTCAGTGGATGCATATGCTGTAGAGCTTCACAAGCGAATCCTGACGACATTTGAGGAAGTGCGACGTAACCAGGCAGCAGCCGCAGCCAGACAGAAGCAGTCCCACGATAAGAACCTCAGAGGTACTTCGTTTACCCTGGGGGATATGGCATACCTGAGACGCCATGTATTTGCCGATGGCGAATCCAAGAAATTCGCTGACCGATGGTTAGGGCCCTATACCATAACCAAAGTGATGGGTCCTGTGACTTACGAAATACATTGCGAGGGTACCGGGCACCGGACGGTTGCCAACTTTTGCAATCTGAAGCGTGGATACCGCCGTCATTCTGACCCTGCAGCTCCACGCATGGATGAGGAGCCCAGTTTGTATGGGCTGGTGAAAATAAGGCTAAGAAGCCTTCGTTCCCCGAGTCGACACTGGTCGAGTCGGATTCTGATGAGGAATTATTCGCATTCGACGGATATCGTCCACCATCTTCGTCGAGGCCTGCCGTGTCGGTTCCCTCGACTGCCGTTTCTGTCAGACCTAAAGAGGTCCCTCACGTAACTCCGCCTCCCCTACCTGCGCTGCCGACTCGACGTTCTTCACGCATTCCCAACCCCATTGTCCGCTTCGGCCCATCTCCTTGACCAATGTAGACAAATCATGTTTTTGGGCGTGATGAGTTTTTTTTTTCTTCCCAAGGGGGGAGGGAAGTATAGTTTTGCTCTATTTTATGGATTTATTTTGGTTGTTTGCACTTCGGCTATGTTCTTGAAACCACATCTGTCGGACATGAACGTTTGTGTGCCTAGAATCGGAATACAGCAATGGGTGTGGAATTTTAGTGTGTGTTGGTTGATGATATAAATACCTGTAATTTGATTTGTGATGGTTTTAATTGTCCGTAAAGTTGACAGTATGTATTTTGATTCCTATTACCGAGTTGAAAGGTATTTGCTAAGAAATATACTGCTTTGATATTTATACACGGAATGTCGGGAGACATTCTTTAGAAAGAGGGGACGAATGTGATACCCTGTGGCACTATATTGTTGTGCGCAGTGTTATGTAACAAGGTTGTAATGAGTCCGTGGTGCAATGAGTGAGTCCGCCGGTCAGACACCTAGGAGTCGGACGTGTATCGTATGTGTGTGAGATATCATATGTACCTTGTGGAAGCTAGAATACAACAGGCTTTATTATACATCAAGCAGACTTCATCTTCATTGTATTCCTTCTCCATTCTGTATGAACCTGTAATCGGCTGTCACAGTGACGTCATTGGCGAATCAGACGAAAAACAACGTATGGCCCTTGGACTACTTTTTCTGTCCGCGGAGGCTTGTTCCCGGAACCGGAAGCGACCGCATCACTACCAGACCGCATCACCGCGGAAGAATACATGTCACGTGATCGGAAGTGACCTTTGACCCGGATTTGACCTCTGTGACGTCATCGATGACGTCATCTCATTTGCATAAATGCGACCCCAGATACTGTTTATATACTACTGGAAGGGTAATTGAATTGTGTTATAATCCCACCAGCCATTTAATTGTCATGGATGTATATTGCATAATGAGTTAGAAGACGGATAAAACGTCATCTGGTTCCGGGCCGATTATTGAATGTTACAAGAAGAAAAAGTGAATAAGGAACGGGTAACACGCTACAAACTGAATGACACTAGATTTGGTGTAAGACTCACGAAATATAATTGACAAAGGATCTGCTGCAAGTTGTATTGTCAGTCTTTCGTCCAGGATATTACCTTTTCAATGGGAGGTCTTACACCAAAGCCTTGCCAGAGTATTTCTCGGCTTGAGTCGATGCAATGGGAGGAAAACACCCAAGTAAATTCGTGTACAAAATACCGGCGTGATCTCAACATCAAAGCTAAAGCAAAGTCCACCGGCAAATTGAGTTTAACACCATGAAATCCAAGTATATTGACCGATTTTAGCTTGGCAGAATATGCCATAATCCATTTATACACTGCAAATGGAAATTATTTCATCAAGACGAAATTCGTTACCGGTAACTAGGTATTGTATTTGTGGATATGAGTTGAGTTATCCTTGGTGAATATCTGATCAAGAAATAAATAAGCCACAGAACAGAATCTAATGATTTAATTGGAATGAATTCTCTCGTGCGAGAAAATCTACAAATTGAACGACTGAGAGAGGGAACACAATTGAACCATGCGCATTATAGAAGCATAACAATAATATAATTATATCTCTACATTGTGAAACACCCTGTCAGAAAATACTGTCTCGCGTGAGAATGGAAAGTTTACAATTATATAATTACCCCCAATTACACTAAGCGATCAGGCAAACAACAGGCATAGTTTTATCATATATCACAATGTTTATCTCATTTTTGAAATCGAACTTTCTGGAATTAGTGTGGCATGTCAAGAGCGAGACTTTGCTACATCGTGCTCATCACATCCAGGACTGTTGTCGGAGCTGGTTCTATCTCTCGCAAATTTTCGCCATAAGCCACATTTCATCTCCCGAAATATGTTTGAACATTCTTTCCGAAACACGGGATTTAGAAAAGCATATATTACGGGATTGATTGCGTTTGTCATGTAATACGATCTAAGAAAGAGACCGTAGACAACATTGCCAACTGGTAATGAAGTTCCAAGTTGTTTTTTCACCATGGTTAGAATAAACGTTGGGAAAAAGCAGACGACAAAGGCGACATTGATTGTGATGCAAATTGCTGTTGTTCTCCCACTTGTACTCTGTGAAACTCCGAAGCGGTTATTTTTCGCAGTTTCACTGGTCCCCGCCAAATCCCGCCCAAACATCGTTTGTTGCCTTTTAATTCCTCTGCGAGAGTTTCTCGGTGACGTGGGATCTGATGTTGACCTTGACCTTGACCTGACATCACGTGCTTTCATTCCAATGCAGATATACAAAACCAAAATACAGAAGAAAGTCACGAATATCACTGTAGAAGAAAGTTCGAAGTACAACAGCAAGATGCTGTGTTGTGAAAATTTATCGTCCAATGAGCAACCGATATTGCAGTCTCGTCCATCTGGTAACTTCCGGTACATGGGACCATACAAGAATGATGCCGGAACTGCTAGGACCAACCCACTTATCATAGATATCCCTATGAGAGTTCTTGTTTTCTTGACAGGGAATATTCGAAGTGGTCTGCAGATTTTGTAAAATTTATCTACAGCTATCATTAGCAGGGTACATGCAGACGCAAACATTGTTGCGTATAGGAAATAGTGCATCACTTTGCACAGCGTTGGAATTGTGGACGAATTTTCAAATCGGAGTGCGTAAATTTTGTACGGCATATCTGTGATGCAATTGAACAGGTTGATTACCGCTAACCACAATATGAGAGTATTTCCGGTTGTCTTCTTCATCCTGAATCGAAACATGAAGCAGGTGATCGTATTTCCAATAAATCCTGAAATTACCATGACAACCAGGTACCAAAGCACTGGCGCCATCTGTCGAGAATTTTTGACATCCATCTTTCTCAACTGCTGGTACGAGGCATTGCATAAATCCTGCTGAGACATTCTGTTTGCGAAAGTTGCCTTTCACCTGGAAGATCAAGAAACAAAAAAACATTTTTCGTTTTAATGACATTAGCACAATTAAATGTCAATTACACTGGCACTTACATATCTCGCCAGTGATCTAGAGAACGAAATATTTGAGCAATCATTTCATGGAATACTATTATTCACAGATCTATTGAAGACTTTCACTTATAATGTGATTTATTTTCGTTTGATGTCTCAGTTTAAATGTGGAATATCCACTACCAGGCTTTTACTTCGGTTAGAAAAGAAATAACTTTCAATTATGAACACGAGTAGTGTGACTAACGTCACAGGACCTACGAGGTAGAGTGATGAAGATGACTTGGGGATCCAAGCGTTATGTTATAGGTCACCTAAGTGGATCACATTTTCATCAAAAGTAGGTCAGCTCAGAACTTGCTGGTAACAGTCCCCTGATGCACGTTCATGCCAAAAATCAAGGTTCTTATGTCAACGGTTCTCCTTATTTTGCCGACGAAAGGATTCGGATGTACTGACTGACTGACTCTCTCGCTCACTCACTCATTACCGGACAATTTGCAAATGAGAGCCTACTTCGTAGGAATACATTATAGTTATCTAATGATGTCATAATGCAGAGATGAAACTATTTATTTATGAAGACCTGTTTACCTCGATCGGAGCCTCATGTTTGCTTTTCCTACGAAGTAGGCTACAGATCGCAAATTGTCCGGTAATGAGTGAGTCAGTGAGTGAGTGAGTCAGTCAGTCAGTCCATTCGAATCCTTTCGTCGGCAAAATAAGGGGAACCGTTGAAATTAGAACCTTGATTTTTGGCATGAACGTGCATTAGGGCATTGTTACCAGCAAGTTCTGAGCTGACCGAATTCTGATGAAAATTTGATTTATAATTATTTTTTTTATTACTTATTGATGGCTCAGCGAGTGCATTGTCATGCCCATCGGGAACCCTTGGCTGTATGTTTCACTGCATATATAACACAGTACAAAACCTGGTGGGATATGCCATCCGTAATTGATTTGAGAGCTAGAGGTCACAACAGTGTAGCTGGGTCACCCCCAATAGGCCTATAAACAGATCAGAACTAACAGTCTGATAGGCTTGGGATTCGAGAATGCAGTTAATACTGCCATGGTGTAATAATTAAATTGTTCTTAGAGATCAGAACAGGGGAGACAAAAATAAACGGATTTGTCTGGGAGTTAAAAAAATATCACAACAGATGGTACCGGTATTACATTAAACCATCGACAGTGCAGATTCTATGAGTTCACATGTTGACGTCTTTATTAATTTATTACCGTTCCAGGGGGCAGTTGAACAGCTGTCGTTAACTTGAGACACACACTTTTGCTATATACACTCATGTTTTGATTAACTGCTACATTATGGGAAACGAAATTAAACAGATATGTAATCAGTATTAAGAGGCTGTATTTAAATGCTAAGTACAATAATCAAATTCTACATTCATCAGATTGCCGATACCCAAAATGTGTTGCCTCATATATCTAGATAACAACGTGATGTAGAGATGCTATTTATTCGTCTTTGTACCGGTCATGCTCAGGAGAATGACATAGAATCATTATTATCTTGTGCCGAGAAGGTGTTGGTCTTGAGTTGAATTACCGTAAACTACATAAATGCTACCTTTCTACTATAGGACTATATATAAGAATTTGTTGTTTTGTTGGGAAAATAATGCGATTTGTATTGGTCCTGGACAAGGGCACTGAAAACCATTAAAGAGATGTAAATGTATTTTCACACGTAAAGCCTGAAATCTACTGAACTTTTTATTATTCAATCTGTTTCCTTAGTTAAAAAATTGTGAAATTAAATCGGCGATCGTTATTTAGTTTTGGAATGAAGGCGCATTAGGAGACTGTTACCAACAAGTTCTGAGCTGACCTACTTTTGATGAAAATTTCTGGTGATT
The DNA here is from genome assembly GCA_036873755.1 of Hanleya hanleyi. Lineage (NCBI taxonomy): Eukaryota > Metazoa > Mollusca > Polyplacophora > Lepidopleurida > Hanleyidae > Hanleya > Hanleya hanleyi. Next base: position 46,950 of record JAVTVY010026269.1, on the reverse strand, counting down.
TTTGATGAAAATCACTGGTGATTCGGACCTCTGCAGTGCCCATCTTAATATAGGCAGGATTTCAACTGGGGATGGGGATTTCCAAGAGTTCAGTTCGCGTCGGAGTCCTAATGCCTACCCTACTTCGTAGGTCCTGTGACGATAGTCACACTGCTCATGTATATAATAATTCTATACATGTAGCCAGTTTCCGTCCTTTATTTCCTCGTTGTAGAGAGCATGTGCATAGAGTTAATCACAGGATAACCGTTAATTGGTAAGCGAGCAATCCATCTTCACATTAAATCATTTTCAATGTTGGGTTAATCACTACCGTATCTCTGAAAAGCTAAACACAAGGGACGAACGTTCGGCAGAAGTGCAATCTCCTACCAGGAAATGTCCATCCTGAATAGAAAGTTCAAATTATTATATTAAAATTGTGTTGAGTTCATTATAAATTAGTGTTGATTCTAACACAGCTTGCGTTATTTGCAACACAATGCTGGTGCTAAAATGGCTTCAACACAATTTTTTGCGCAGTGTATATCATTACCGTGAACACCACAATTGGAGATATATTAGTACTTGTAAATGTATCAGGTTTTCAAAATTATATATGTTGCCATGATACTGGGCCAACACCATTATTTTCCTGGCTATGTATTACATCTCATATCGATGGCTAACACGCGTGTTGGGGAAAGGTCCACAAGCCAATGTGGAGTAACTAAATTAATTATATTGAAAATACAGTCTATTCCGATTTATTATATTGGAATTAGTGACCAGTCTTTTCCCATTAACCATCTGTACTATTAGATTGAAACTTTAAGTTTACTTGGATCTATTAGAAAGATTTCCAGTCTGCAGTAGATCTACTTCCTTCTTTTTAAAAATATTTCCAGTCTCTTCAAAGGATTGAAATGACCATCTAATAATTTTACATAGAAATCAACGCTACATTCTAAGATTAGATTAATTTCAGATTTACATTTTTTTTAATGATATTTCTGTGTTCCTAACAGTAAAAAAGCGTGGCTGGGATACAAATCATCACAGGGATCACCTTTATATCTTGTGATGTTTTTAGAAATATGCAGTCAGTAGTCATATGAGTGCTTGTCAGTAAGTCGACATCGTTTTCCGCCATGTTGCGTTTAATTTATTGTCTTATTATTTAGTTTTATTTATTTATGTATTTTATTTAATTTTTCTTTCATTAATGCTCCGAAAATCCCAATAAATTCCGTTCTGTATACAGGAAAACATGATTCAAAGAGCCGAAGATATCCATATATAGATAGAGAATGTGTCAGGATTTTTAAAACTAGAAACACATAGGCTTTCTAACTTATAAAAGAACATTAGGATTTTCCAAGAAAAGCAGAAAACGAAAAATCAATATTTCGCCTTTCCAGATAAACAAAACAGTGAAAGTCGTAAAGCGATAATTCGTAAAGTGAATACAATTAAGGGCTTATATATATGATCCACCTGGGCGGATTTTCACACACTCATTTGTCGTGTTATTGTGAGAACTGTGAACATGATCAACATACATGTATACATTATCAAAATCTTATTTAAACATGCGAATATATCTGTTGTGAGATTGACAGATGCAGTTATTCCAATTTAACTGCTTGTCTCATCGATAATTCAGCTCCAATTTCAAACATTTATTTCTCGAGAAGTCCCAAATTTTCCATTAAATTGTTAACTTTGGCAGAAAGAAAAATAAAATTTCAACAAATATTGGTACCTCAGTTTTTCGAAATTTGATTCAGATCTTTTTCTGTGGAATTTTATGTGGTTCCAAGGGAATAAAATTGAATAAAATCTGATGGTCACACTTTGAACATTGGTATCTCGTCAACCACAACAACATGTACAATACTGCGGCACCGCCTTTGCTTTACCTAGTTCAAATTAACCCTGCCAAATATGGAACCCAATGATGGATACTTTTTCAGAAATAAACGGTTTTACTTATAAAACTGGAGAAATCAAGTAATGGAAATAAAGCGATGAACAGATTAGATTAACTTATAGTACATGAGCATCTTAGCTTGCTAAGGGCATTTCACGTTTCACTTAACACTACCCTTAGCTCATTGACTTCATTCTCCGTGTATTCGCCCGATGTCAGCTTCCACTAGCATCAAGTGACATTTCCGCTCCATTTAAAAGAACCAATGAAATTGTCCGTATTCAAATACTTTTACCTGGGAATCTCAGACATGAGACATGTCAATTTCACTTAAGTGCTCGACATGCTCGAGGCGCAAGACTGTGGGAGACCGAACTGAAGTTGTGCGAATTAGCTATTTTATTTCTCACTCTAATGGAGCATGCTTCTTTTTTTTTCTAAAGAAAAATCATATTACAAACATATTTGAAAAAAATAAAATTGGCGCCAGTTCACAGGAAAATGATATGCTTTTTATTTTCTGATAGAGTCACTCCGAGGCCCACCAAGAGATCATTGCGAGCGATCGCTTTCTGGATGTGCGTCTTTGTCTTATGAATGTTATTGCGCCGATGACGGAGCTAACGGGACCAATCGGATATGACCATTTGGGAAGCGCCCTAATACACTTAGATATCACCCGTTACCGCATGGCTACGAGCAGAAGTTTCTACGTATGATCGTGCCATGCGTTCGGATGATGGTACATGAGCAGTGTGACTAACGTCACAGGACCTACGAAGTAGAGTAGGCATCAGGACGCGAACTGAACTCTTGGAAATTCCCCACCCCAAAGTTGGAATCCTGCCTATATTAAGATGGGCACTGCTCAAGTGGGAATCACCAGTGGTTTTCATCAAAAATCACTAGAAATTTTCATCAAAAGTAGGTCAGCTCAGAACTTGCTGGTAACAGTGTCCTAATGCTCCTTCATGCCGAAAATCAAGGTTTTAATGTCAACGGTTCTCTTTATTTTGCCGACGAAATGATTCGGATGGACTGACTGACTGACTACCGGACAATTTGCAAATGTTAGCCTACTTCGTAGGAACATGGCAGTGTGACTAACGTCACAGGATCTACGAAGTAGGGCTTGATATGATTTACATGTAAGTATGTACTTGACCAAAGACATGTTTTGCCAATTTCGAGGTTTATAGGTCATCTAAGTAGTTCTGCTCAAGGAGTGTGGAAATCCTCCAGAGGGTAGTGCATAGGTTGAATAAGTGTAGCATCATGTAAGCTCCCAGAAGATATGAGAATTGGGGATTCCATCCAACGATAACTATTCTCAAATGGTCCGAATCTCGAATAGACCAGGCTTCCTGGTATCAGAGAGCCTTCAAAAGTCACAAAGAAACAAACAACCAAAGGTTCCCGATGGGCATGACGTGCACTCGCTGAGCGATCAATAAATAATAAAAAATAATTATAAAGCAAATTATCATCAGAATTCGATCAGCTCAGAACTTGCGGGTAACCGTCCCCTAATGCACGTTCGTGCCAAAAATCAAGATTCTAATGTCAACGGTTCTCCTTATTTTGCCGACGAAAGGATTCGGATGCACTGACTCACTCACTCACTGACTACCGGACAATTTGCAAATGAGAGCCTACTTTGTAGGAAAATGTGTGAAATGCCAGATTGGAGGGTCTCCGCTCAATCAGGCGAAAATTTGGTCAATCATAATAAGATTGTTAAGGATGAAAGTGCATCTTAGCAGACATGTATTCACCACAATAATCTCAAATGGAGAAATAATCGATATAATACTAAACAAATGTGCAATAACAAATGTTTCGTCAATTTTGATCCCCAGGTGGGTTACAAGCCCTTAACCCTATCTGGCCTGGGCTTTTTTGGGACCTGTCCAGACCTGGGAGGGGGGAGGTGAAATGGCCCCCCTTAATTATTTTTCCTATCCCTTGAGCTAGGGGGCTGAAACTTACCACGCTATACCCTTGGGTCAAGCTGTACCAGAAAATGTAAAGAAAATCCAAGATGGTCGCTTTGATGACGTCATTTCAAAAACGGCATTTTTGGTCGAGTTTACGGTCAGATTTTCCGATTTTTTTAGTTATGCAATTTCTCCGCAAAATCTGCATGATAAATTAGTAAATATTTACGTGATGCGAAATAAAATAGTTTTTGCTCACTTTTCATCGCGGAAAAGCAGAAATTTTGAAGAAATATGACGAAAACATCACATTTCTGGTACCTCACGTGGCCGCCATCCTGAATTTACCCATGATCCTCTGCTCGAGCGGGTTATGCAAATAGGCTCAAAATGCCCCCAATATGATAAACTATAAAGTTACGGAGTTTCAGCTCTCCATTTTGTGTCGTTCCGGAGATCCCCCCCCCCCCCCCCGGGCCTGGTAGGGTTAATAAACGGTTTACTGTGAACAAGCATACACATACATATTCAATCACTGTATCATATATGTTAATCGAAATGCAATAATGAAATAAATTATACCAATACCTTAGCACACGATAAAACTCTCCTCTGGATCCTGTAGTTATCTGTGTCGAAACTGGAAACACCAATGAATGGTAATGAAGCACCAGTCCACACAGTGTGTCAGTCCACATTGTAAAGTCCTTATAGAAAGGATGCATGTTTAACCGCAGTAAAAGTACCTTTTTTTCCTGGTAAATTTATTACATATTGTTCTGAAACTTCCTTAATTATGTTCAAAATATACAAATATCAATGTGACTAATATATTTCAAGTAATCAGATCGCAATCAACATAATTCATCGCGACGTTGATTATTAATTTTTTTCATATCACGTTATCCCATGCAGCTGTATGCAATGAAATATATACTGACTAATCAAACTTTGCTCTAGCATAAATATAAGTGGCATTAACCTCTTAGACTATCGCACTTTATAACGAGTACGTTAGAGTGCTTTCGAACTATTCATAAAATGTCCGTATTATTTTCTAAAAATGCATATTTGAGGTTGAGTGTAGGTGATACATACTCCCCTCTGAAATCTAGGGGTAAGATATCCCCAATGACCAGTAATCAATTTAGGTGCGTCCACATAGTGGCGCCGCCTGATCGTAATACTGACTACACATTTTGATTGATACTTTCCGGAGATGAGTCTCCATCTGCTGATATCGCATATAATGATAAAGGGTATGTATCACAGAAGCGCCATTCATAGGGAGATCGTACGGTGATGTATCCCAGTTGAGGGGGTCAGTGTAGGCCTAACTGAATAGTCATAATTTCATAATTAATGAACCAGTCTATCTTAATGTTTCTCAGCATACTGTATATATTTTGTGTAATTACCATCTATGTTTGTTTTTAAATTATTACTGACTATACGCATGACAATTGCACAAATTCCCCATAAGGCGTATATTTAATTGACCAGCCATATCTTCCTTAAATATGGTAGAATTTGAACTTTGCAATATTTCTTTCAATATCTCATATTGCTAGGGGCCGTATCCACTTGTCAGATAGCATAAAGCATTCATGGAAGAATTTTTGAACAGTCACATTTTCTTATAGTTTCATTGTCGAACAGATTATCATATATGCAATAAAGAATTGAATTGAATTGAATATAGACACGCGTCAAATCCGACATTAACTATCAGCTCATAATAATGCCCAGTATTGATGTCTATACTATTTACTACAAATATTTAATTTGGTATCTTATCTTATCTTATCTTATCTTATCTTATGACTCCACATAGGAATAGGAACCCACCCGTGTGGTTTCCGGGTAAGAAAAGGAATATAGGAACCAAACCTCGTGATATGACTGAAAAAGTGCTGAAAGCGACGTTAAATCATTTCATTGGACTCGCTCACTTTTAATCGGAATAAAATCGAAGATTTCCTGATTTTTGGGACAAAATAACATTGAACTTGATATTTGACTTAATTTTGGTTTGCATATCTTCGTCTCCTCATACATCCACCCGCAAAATTTAGAATGTTCAATAATTTCAGATATTTAGGCCACCATGACCTTGGTCTCTGACCTACTGACTTCAGTTTGGATACTTAACATCTGCGTCACCCCAGAAATACCCCAATGAAATTTCAGAGAAATTGGTCAATTTGTTGAAAAGTTAAATAAGGAACCAAGTCATGAGGAGAAGGAGAAGATGCATTCCATAGGGCTTCGCCAGCTAGAACTGACGTAGACCAAACATAGGTTACATAGGTCAATGGCTGATTGGGGATATTATTCTAAATACACTAGTTTCCTGTATCTAATTATGTTAATACTTGAGGCAGATGGGTGGCAACTCTGAAGCCAAGCCCAATCTAGCCACTGCATAAATAACTGCACTCGAAACGTAACTGCATGCATATGGTATAATATTTCCTTCCATCCGTTCCTGTGCAATAGTTTCCACCACCCTTTTAATATATATGGCGAGATTCTGCTGGTAGACTTTTCCTTCCCGAGGCTTGTCTTCTTGATGTACAAATGATTGTGATTGTAATTTTGTGACTTGGTCACATAGTTTATCATTTTCAAACAGATGCCTTGATAGGGCTGTTACATTATCACTCTGAAATATTTGTATCCAATACTGCCCAAGCTGGTGCTAGGGGCCGTGTGGTCATGTCACTCAAGATGCCCACATGAACAGCTACAATAAAAGCGTGTCTGGGACACAAATCATCACATAGATCACTTTTGATTCTTATGATGTTTTTAGAAATACGCAAACAGTATATTTTTCTGTGGGGTCATATGATTCTTTCTCAGTACTCCGGCATCATTTTCCACCATCTTTTTAATATTGCGTTTGTCCTTGTATAATATATCTTTTAAGGGAGATCTCGTACCTGCAATGAACCTGTATGAACAGGAGCTAACATTTCTGGAAAAGGGTCAACATATCTCAATGATGCTGGGAAGACAACTTGATGTTCCCACACCGTCAACTCCGTGTCATTGACAAATCGAGTTTTGCCGATTAAAGTTCCAAGTCCTGTTCAGTCCAAAGTTTCAGCACCCAAACCGTATATCTATAGACATGAAAAGTCATACTAGTTTCTCGAGAGAGACAGATGTGATCAATCAATCTCAATGATGCCTTTCAGCAACATGTTCATCACTGAAGTATTCTTTTTTATAAACTTTGAAGTAATTGTGAAACACCATAAAGCTACTTAAATGACCATCGCATGACCCAGATTAAATGGAATACACATTCTAAAGCGACAAACATCTTGGACGGTACTATCACATTTTATTCTCCATTTGGAATATCTTTTTTAATACCAGTTTCTTTTGTATTCTTCTGCAATATTCTTCGCCCTGGCACATTGGCTTCAAACGATAAAGGCTGGCTGATGACGAAGGTTTGGATGGGTGGGCTCCTTTTGATGCTATCATTGTTAGGTACTTGTACCTTGGATCGGTTCCTTCTCTCACACATTTGTCCGGATATGACATCTTTCAACAGCCGCAGACATTCGCTTCGAAATACCGGATTCAGAAATCCGTATATAACAGGGTTGACAACATTGGTCAGATAGTATGAGCGGCCGAAGATATGATAAAACATCTTACCCACTGGTGACGAACCCAGATTATTATCGATTGTGCCCTTTAGTGTGGTTAAAATAAAGGTTGGCAAGAAGCATAGAAGGAAGGCAACTGTCATAGTCACACATATGACCATTGTTCTCCTCTGTCGATAATAAGGGCTGTTGGATCTTCCACGGACAAATGATTCACCCAGCTCGGTAAAATCTCTAGCGGAAATGGTCTGGCGTTTTACTCTGTAGAGGGAGTGAGTTGGATACAGTGTTGGTTCTGATGAAGATTTGAAACTTCTACTTCGTCCTATGATTCTGGCCTTCAAACCGATTAGCGTGTAAAGTATCAGGATGTAGACAAACGCCACGAATATGATCGAAGTTGACAATATAAAATAAAGCAGGTGTAGGGTGCTTTCCGTTTTCAGAGGGCTGCTGTCCAAAGAACATCCAGTAGGCCTACCGGTATCTTCGGAAGATGGGCCGTAAAGAAACACCACAGGCATGGCGAGGATGGCACCGGCTCCTATGGAAGTCAGTATGAGTTTCCGCGGGCTGCTGAATGGAAAGAGACGAAGCGGTTTGCAAATCTTGTAGAATTTATCAATCGCAATCAGGGCTAAGGTGAAAACGGATGCAAACGTAGTCGCATACAAAACGTAATGCATACCCTTGCAAACCACTGGTATGTAGTCGGAACAAGGGACTACTTGCAGGTGAATGTTGTACGGAATGTCTGTGACACAGTTAAATAAATCCAAGATGGCCAGCCACAAAATTAATATATTTCCGGTTGTGGGTTTCATCCTGAATTTAAACACCACACAAGTTATCGAATTCCCCACAACTCCAGAGATAATGATGACTATGAAGAAGCCAAGAACCAGTTCAGTTTTTACCTCATCTGACACACATTCTATGGAGGCATTGGAGGTTCGATTAACATTACCGGTACTTGACTCCATCAGAATTCGTATCTTCGCCCTGAAATCGGCGTTTTTGTAGAACAATAGACCTGAGTTTTAATAGGCGGTGTCGTTTAAGGGGTTAAACCTTCGTTTACCGGAAGTCGCCAGATATATCCCACAAAACCTACAAATATAGACAATTGAACATTTATATCAACTGAGAATGAATAATGAACCAAGAATATCTCTCAAAACTTTCATCAACAGATACAATATCAACTATCTGACGAAAAAAATATATATATTTACAGTTGCCTACCTACAGTCTGGACTTGAGTTTTTCTACTATCTTCTAACATGCTGGCACTAATCTCCATTGCCAGAAATCGGGGTGGTGAAGGACCAGTTGTGGCTAATTTAAAACCGCAATACATGCGATAAAATTATGAGCGAAGAAATTGAAAGCCATGTTAATTTCCTTCCAAGATAGACTTTTTGACATGTTTGAATGAATTCTAATATCCCATTGGAATCCATGTTATTTCTTAGCTTCTCACACTCATATGGTTTATATAAAAAAAATATGATCAAAATATCTGATTTTTTGGACATGGTATTTGTTTTAAGTAGTACTTCAATATAAAACTATAATTTAGAGAGCTTTATATATCATCAAGTAGTTTGCGTGTGAAAGGTAATGAAACCCCTTAATGGACTCTAACAAAAATTGCGATTAACGTAATGTTCTTCCAGTCTCTCCACAAGCCAATGGCAATATCGGATTTCTATTTGAAAATTTGAATTGACCAATCAAGTCTTTCAAACCTGGATGATATCCCATGATGCACTGGAGGTTCTTTAAGAATCCATTGAGCCATTGAAGGTATTGACTTGACGACATTATCATTTATGCAACATTTTTAGATATTTGCATGAACATGGACAATAAGAGTTTGACCTTGAAACATTTCAACTGCAAGACTTTTTCAATTATTATTTCACTTATTAATTGCCCAATTATAGTTTGCATTAGAGCCTTTCATGAGAAGAGCATCAATTGAAAGTAAAAGATGACAGCATCTTGGGGAGAGAACGTGCGAGTGGTATTGTGACTGTGGCGTGTGGTCTGACCTTTGACCTTGAGGTGACTTTGGAGCTTGGATAGGGTTCACTGGGTGGGTACATTTGGCAACTTGGTGTGACCGCCACGTGATCAGTAGTAGAGAAACCGCAGATACGCTGGTATTTGATGCGCACTCGAGATAGATGCCTGCATACGTGTACCCTCAGGATAAAACACGAACCAATATGGGTGGGTAACTGGGGATTCATCGAAACGCTGTAGAGAAGGACTGGAGCAGCCTCAGACTCGTTGTGTGACTCTTGACGTCATTGTGCATGTGCATTCGCTTGGAACTCCTGTTATGAGAGTTTGTGGCGACTTGGGGACCATACTTGGCCCGCATTTGAAACATAGTTGAAAACGGCGTTAAATCCTACTCAAGCCCCAGTCACACTGTCAAGAATTGAGTAGGCGAATCACCGCGAACTGGAAAATCGTGTTCATTCTTGGCAATTCGTAATGGCATCTTGCGGGGTTCGTCCCAGATCGTGACCGTTCTTGCCTATTCTCGAAGGGAGTACGAAAGTTGAGCCCCCAGTCACACTGTCAAGAATTGAGTAGGCGAATCACCGCGAACTGGAAAATCGTGGTCATTCTTGGCAATCCGTACAGGCATCTTGCCGGGTTCGTCGCAGATCGTGGCCGTTCTTGCCTATTCTCGAAGGGAGTACGAAAGTTTTGAAATGTTCAAAACATTCGCCGGCCAAGTACGATTAAATGGTATACGTATGGCATTCTTGGCACCATCCTACTGCGTTCTCGCATGCATTCTTCTCCTATCGTGTATATTCGTGGGTAGTCGTAGTAGTTCTTTCGGTCATAAATCAGCAAGAATGCCGTACGCATTTTACGTTTCGTGTACGATCATACTACGATATTGAGAAGAATTCAACACAATGTGTGGCGACAGTACTATGAATACCCACGACAGTACTACGAATAACTGCGACAGTACTACGAATACCCACGCTGGCGCTACGTTTCATGAAGAATAGGCTACGCTTCCTCGCGAATCTCGTACGATTTCATAGGATTGCTCCACGATCTCTCGCGAAGACCATCGTATGTTGTACATTTCAAAGAAGACGGATCATATATATAGGTTCGCGTGGCCTCCTGGGGTGTCGTATCACAGCGTAACAGGTTCGTACTGCATTCGTACTCACATCGTACTGCATACGTGCTTATTCGTAGCAGATTATCGAACATTCGTAGTGGGTTCACGGGCTGCCGTGTTTATACGCCGTGTAGGGATTTCTTCATTGAATCGTACTGCATACGTACTCATACTTGATGATTCTTGTTAAATGCTGATGGCTGTCGTACAAGGAACCTACGGTATGCGTAAGGGATTCGAAGGACAGTTTCGAAGAGGCCCTCTAGAGGAGAATTGACACGAATCGACAAGATTAAAATATTCGTGGTCATTTGCCGGCATTCTCCACCCAATTCTTGACAGTGTGACTGGGGCTTTAGCCAGCCACCCACCCGCATTTGATGTGGGATATGTGGTCTAAATGCGGCGTGCATGGTGTCCTGTTGAAGCCCTCGTTGTGTACAGACGTCATTATATGCAAACGCTCCCCAGATGTAGTGTCGAGAGGATATTCTGTTTTGGATGTAAAGTGGATATAAATGGGACATATTTGATCCAATATGAGTGACTGGTGTCCTGTTGAAACTCACGTTCGATAGGGTAAGACTTATGTGGTGAGGTTGATCTGTGACGTCGTTCTGTGGCTGCGCAGTCGAAGAGTAGTATAGAAAGGACATTTGAGGAGGGAGTTTTTGACGACATATGAGTCATATTATGGGCGGGATTATATAGAATGCTCTCGTCCTGACGTCGCATCTGCGATGTTACGCGTATGCGCACTCGCGGAATAGTACAGAAAGGCACTTTGAAGTAGGATTCCGCGTGTCATCTGTTATGGTAATTATGGGAGACGCCCTCAACGCCCGTCTTAACGCATTGACACCCTGTGGGGGGTAACATCCTCTCACACAGACCGATGCCTATCCCATAATGTCTTAACTCATTGACGCAGTCAGACGAGATAGCACTCTCATTGCATCAGATTGTACACCTCCTACTGTCAGATATACCCTCTGATTGCACTGGGGTTGAAATTCCGGTGCGCAGCTTTTGTGTGCATGGCTCTCGACAAATAACCTTCTCCCGCGTGTAAACGATTATTTATTTATTTATGTACTCTCTGACGTAAACAGCCATGTTTTGACATATCTTCATTTAGAGTTAGCGGCCTGGGCTCTCCGAATTCATAGGCACATAATGAACCAAAAATAATAGACTACATGCAAGGTAGCAAAGTTCCAGCTCTCAATTGTTTTGCGTCTACGAGTTACCGCAGACGCAAAATTCAGTATATTCCACTTATTCGACCCTAGCTGACCTCTTCGGCCAACACCGTCAAAGGATGGAGTTTGTCAGTTTCGTGACGACAGTAGTAACGTCGGTCATCATATCCACCTGCCAATGGGTGTTGTAACGCTGCTTCATGCTGTGTCCATTCCAACGAATCCAACAGAATGACCTGGATCACGACCATTTCCAGCCACACACGATTCGTGATAGGTGAAAACTTCATCGAACACGTTAATGTTGGCGCTGGGATAGTAAAACCTCAGTTCGCCCGTCCACTTACCACGTTGAATATCTCTCTTTACTAAATTGCGACCCCGACCCCCACCCCTGCCAATGACGCATCGTATCACCGGGCATACGACGGTTAGAACACTCGACACAGCGTCAGCCACTTATATGTGTTGTAATCTATCTATATTAAAAAGAGGCCTTATTTGATATTTTTGGAACATCATGATGTCTTGCCGGCATCATTGAAAACTGTTGACCGCTTTCTCTCTTGCACGAAACAAGCCTATGTTTATGTATACTATGATTGTCTTTTTTTAATTTGGTGCTAATACTGTTATATGGAATATGGAGTAGGTCTTTGGATTATGGTCGCGGATATTCTCTAATGGACGACGGCTGAATTATGAATGACGGACCAGACGCTTGTAATTTCAAAGAACCCCCACATTTGGACCACGTATGGCCCACGTCTCGCCAAATAACACCCAATTCAAATGAACTTTCTATAATACTCCCCGACCTCGCATGCGCAGAATGATGTCAGGGATGAACGTCACTACCGCAGTCTTACTCTCCCTAACGAGACCTTAGATAGGACGCCAATAAGGTCACATTTAGATCAATTACCTCTCACAAACATCAACTTACTCCTACAACAGACTGTCATATCCCCGAATGCACATGCACACAAAGACGTCATAAGCTACCACCCATTCGTATACTGTTCGCAAAGAGGGCTTCAATATGACACCATGTTCGCCACATTTGGACCAGTAATGGGGGCATGGTGATGGCGTTAAATTCCCTTTACCGGAAACACACAAGAATACACGTAGGATACACTGAGTGACTCTATTCAATGTCCAAATCAACCTTATGGTCAAAGGTCACACCACAGTCACAACGCCATTTTACTCCACACGTTACCCGACATGATATTGAACGGATTACACTCATTATACAACTTACCATACAGTACCTGGAAAAGAGATGTACAAACGAGCGTCTAATCCGTCATTCAATATTCAGCCGTCGTTCATTAAAGAATTTCCGCGTTCACAATTCAAAGACCTAATCCATACAACAACTTTAGCACCAAATGAAAAAAAGCAATCATAGTATACATAAACACGGGTTATTTTCCTGCAAGTGAGAAGCAGGGAAGAGAGAACAATGTACCCTGTATCAAGCTATGGCTATTTAGACCCCTCCTCCTACTTCACGCAGGTTGGTTCGAGCTTACCTTTGACTAGTTCTTCTCTACTCTCCGTGTATGTATGTTTTAGAGGCGTCTCCCGTGGCGAACCAAAGCCTGGGTTCAGCTAGTTTTGTGCAACATCCTTAGGTGGTGAAACTTTCACAAGTTTCTGTACCAGATAATCAGACATTTATCTATTTATCTAGCTCGGGTCATCCGAACTAAAATGAATTATTGATAACTAATTATGTGTTCCTTCTGACTTCCTTATTTGTATAGATAGTATATCATGTAGAGTTATGATATACGGTACTTTTTGGTGAACATATCAGCTAATTTTAAATGCCTTCGTCTGGGTGTTGTAATGTGCGTAACTAGCTATACAATAAAGGACATGATGGTGGAATCGAACGTACGTCCCCTCGAATCCGCACGTGAAGTTGCTCATACCATCTGTCCAATGCCAGCCCATAATCGTACAAATGAAGAACAATCCGTTCTCTCCGAGTTGCCATGCGCACAGCTAACTTAATGATATTGAGAAAAAACATCAAATACGAATCCGAAACCAATTGTTTCAAGAGCTTGAACTTGAAACAACTCAACTCCAAGACTTGTCCCGGAAGTTCACATATCATTTACACAAAATTGGACTGGATAACATTACTTCATAGTTTATATTAGTGCTTTCCATGAGAAGAGCCACCAGTGAAAGTAAAAGCTATTATTGTCGCAGTAGTATATTAAGCGTGTTTCTATGAGCCACCAGTGAAAGTAAAAGCTATTATTGTCGCAGTAGTATAGTAAGCGTGAATCGTTCAGCATCATATGAAGGCAACGTAAGTGTGGCTGTTTGTCTGTGGGGTGTGGTGTGGCATAATTTGATTCTTGGGTTGACATTGGACCCTGGGGCCTGAATGCATTTGGCATATTAGAGTGACCATGACGTCATCAATAGTAGATAAACCGCAGATACGCTCGGATGTGATGCGTACTCATCATAGGCATGAGCCAATATGGGCGGACAAGTGGGGATGCTATGAAACGCTTTAGAGTAGGACTGGTGTAGCCTCAGGGCCGTTGTGTGACTTTGACGTCTTTGTGCGCATGTGCATTCGCTCGGGACCCCTGTTGTGAGAGTTTGTGGCGAATTGTGGTTCACACTTGGCCCACATTTGTCGTGCTGGTGTTCTATTGAAGCTCTTGTTGTGCAGAATACGACCGGCGCGGCGGCTTTGATCTTTCACTCATTCCGCGCATGCGCAGTTAGGAAGTGATATAAAAAGGGCATTTGATCTGTGAGATATTCGGAAGATGTGGTCCAAATGTGGCGTGCATGGTGTCCTGTTGAAGTTCTTGTTGTGTACAGATGTCATTATGCGCAGGCGCTCTCAATATGTAGTGTAGAGGATGTAAAGTGGGTATAAATGGGACATACTTGGTCTAGCGTGAGTGACTGGTGTCCTATTGAAGCTCCCGTTGGATAGGGTAAGACTTGGGTGGTGAGGCTGATCTGTGACGTCATTCTGTGGCTGCGCAGTCGCGGAGTAGTATAGAAAAGACATATGCAGTGGGAGGTATTGACGACATATGAGCCATACGTGGTGGGTTCTATGAAATGCTCACGTTCTATAGAGTGTCGTGACGTCGCATGTGCGATGTTACGCGTATGCGCACTCGCGGAATAGTGCATGAGGATCGATGTCGTAAGGTAATTATGGGAGATAGCCACCGTTATGACGAGGTAACGCCCTCGACGCCCATCTAACTCTGGGAGCAAGATCCCCAACACAGACCGATAGCTATCCCATAATGTCTTGATCCAATGACGCAATCAGGCGAGATAGCATTCACCTGGCATCAGATTGTATACCTCCTAATGTCCGATATTTCCTCTAATTGCACGTCACAGGTCAACGTGGTTACCACCCAGTCGTACTGCGCACAACGACAGCTTCAATATATATAGGACACCATGCACGTCACATTTGGATCAGTAATGGTGACATAAAGATACAGCCACGTGACAAGCAAAACACAACAGACACTCCAAGTTAAATACATTGATAAACTGAGTGACCCTATCCAACGTCCAAGGTCAACCTCAGGGTCAAAGCTCACGCCACATTCACGACGTCATACTTACTCCACACCTTCCCCTCACACAATGTTGAACGAATTACACTTATTATACTACTTACCATACAGTACCTGGCAAAGATATATACACGCAAGCGTCTAAGCCGTCATTCACTATTCAGCCGTCGTCCATCAAAGAATTTCCGGTTCCGCAGTCCAAAGATCGAATTCGCATAACAACATTAGCACCAAATTAAGAAAAACACACAATATACAAAACATAGGTTAGTTTCCTGCAAGAGATAAGTAGAGAAGAGAGAACATGATATCCTGTATCAAGCTCTGGCTATTCAGCTCTGTCCATCTGTTTAACACAGGTTGGTTCGAGCTTACCTTTGACTAGTGCTTCTTTACTGTCCATGTATGTATGTTTTTAGAGGCGTCTCCCGTGGTAGACCAAAGCCTGGGTTCAGCTAGTTTTGTGCAACATCCTTAGGTGGTGAAACTTTCACAAGTTTCTGTACCAGATAATTAGAAATTTATCTATTTATCTAGCTCGGGTCATCCGAACTAAAATGAATTATTGATAACTAATTATGTGATCCTTCTGACTTCCTTATTTGTATAGATAGTATATCATGTATAGAGTTATGATATATGGTACTTTTTGGTGAACAGATGAGCTAATTTTAAATGCCTTCGTCTGGGTGTTGTAATGTGCTTAACTAGCTATACAATAAAGGACATGATGGTGGAATCGAACGTACGTCCCCTCGAATCCGCAAGTGAATTTGCTCATACCATCTGTCCAATGCCAGCCCATAATCGTCCAAATGAAGAACAATCCGTTCTCTCCGAGTTGCCATACGCACAGCTAACTTAATGATATTGAGAAAAACATCAAATACGAATCCGAAACCAATTGTAATTAGGAGACAATACTATGTGGTACTTTGTATTGCAAGTCTCTGAATCTTGTGTATTTGTGTACAACGAAATATTGCTATAAATCTTGGATGAGGATCATCCTGAATCCAAGTCTAAACTTTGAAGAGTCAATTAATTTTCTTCGGATGTAGACAATCTGCCAACCTTCCGATTGACAAATGTGTGTTCATATAGAATCAATATTCAGAATATCGCAAAAAAATAAATCTACATAATTACATAGGATTAGCTGACTGCCATCCACATATTGATTGATCTTGAGAGCTGTCCCACCAATATCTACATATTGGGGGTTGTTTTTGAAAGTAGTCCAAAGTTGATGCGGTTGCCCTATGGCGATGCTGTTCATGTTGAGGTATCTTAGTGATTTAAGTTACCTCTTCTACCCAAAAGACCTTCCAGTGGGTGTGAACTGGAGGGAGGGGGTGGGGGGCACATTTTACACACATACACACCTCAATAGTTTTTGTTGCCAGGCTCATGTGCCACTCATATTTATCTTTAGTTATGTTTTCATATTCCCTGATTGGCTATTGCCATATTATTTTGTGTATCGGACCATTCCATGCTTTGTTAGTCGGTTTCTCTTTTTGATATATAAGAGCCTGTGCCTCTTGTTTGTTCACATCCTGAATACAAACAAAATTTTGTGGAAAAATTGAGACTGTCACCATGCCTTCACTAAGTTTATTCGGAATTACTTTGCTTCCGCATTGGGTGTGAACTGCTTGGGTGACTAAGTCTTTCCACTTCTTTTCAGATGATGGAAACTGTGCTCTGTTATTGCAGTCGCTCAGTTGTTTTTTTCAGGTGTTTTTGCGTGAACTCTGAAGTAACCGCACGGCAAGGATTAGATACGCTAGTTCGGGAGATGTGATGACAGATCAGCTCAAATAAGTAATTCGTCTGATGTTAATGGATGAGCAACGAGAACTTCTGGTGGAGTAAACGCCTTTACATGGGTTAAACATACTGATATCACCGATACTGGTTCCTTCATAATGGTCCTCCGGGGTAAGAAACCACGGATTGTGGTACCCTTTGTAGTGGATTGTCGCAAGAGCACCCACAAGCCAAGATCTTCCTTAATCATCATTTGTTATTCAAAACTGAGTAATATATGATAGCATTACACAGATCATGCCATAATGAAGACATAGCCGTATTACATACCCCTTATCAAACGGGATTTACATACCTCTTTTTTCATCGGGATCAATTTTTCGTTCCGTTGAAATTTGAATCCTACCCCCCTATCAGACCATATGGTTGAGATATAAATTAAAAACAGATTGGATCAGTCATGATTATATAGAAATACAAGTTATCCCCTTTTTCGCGAGGGAGTATTTTTTTTTAATTTGGACATGGACCACCTGGATCAGTTTGAAAAAAATCCCGATAATGTATCAACTCTGTTATTATGGATGAATAGTATATCATAGTGTTCGACCGATTAACAAGAACAATACGGTTAATGCAAATGACCTAACCCTTTCAGGGGCAGTAACATAACCAGAAGTAGCTCAATCGGGCATTATGATGTTGTTATGCAAAATATCAAAGCTAATACCCTTGCGTAGGTTTGAATAAAAGTGACTGGTCTGTACCCATATGACCGGGAAATGCTGTTAAGCTGTCTCTCCATACCAGACTTTCGAGTTTTAATGAGTTGCTGGTTGTCAGTGACCTTGACGGTTGTTAGTGACCTTGGCGGTTTTATTTTTGACCTCAATCTTGGTACCCGGCACATCACTCACCACTAATGCGTCCACTTACAAAATAGTGGTCAATGGTTTCCTGACTTTTTTTTTATCTACATTAGCCTTGACCTTTGACCTTTCGAATCCAATTCTTAAAGTTTGATAACAATTTACATTCGACTCACACTGTATTTACTCGAAAACTTTTGACCTTAATTATGGTTTGCAACACATCGATTTCTCATATATCCACTCGCAAAGATATTTAGGCCACAATAACCTTGATCTTTGATCTTCTAACCTCAATTTTGGTACTCAACATCTACATGACCCCACAGTTATCCCAACGAAATTTAAGAGAAATCGGTCAATTTGTTGAAATGTTAAGAAACTAAGTTGGGAGGAGGTGAAGAGGAATATGCATTCCACAGGGCTTCGCTCTCTACAGCTGACGTAGCCCAAAACGTAGGTTACATGGGGCAATGGCTGATTGGGCTACTACTCTAATTACACTATGCCTTCCTTATCTAATTCCGCTAATATCCACTGCACGAATGACTGCATTTCATTGAAACGTCACTGCATGTGGTATAATATTTAATTCCGTCAGTTATGCGTAATAGTTTCCAAAACCCTTTTAATGTTGCGTCTAGTTTTTGCCTGTATATGGTGAGAATCTGCTGATGGACGTTTCGTGCTCGAGGAATAAAGTTTCCAAGTTCTGTTGAGTCCAAAGGGTCAGCACCCAAACCGTGTATTTATAGAAATGAAAAGTCATACTAGTTTCTCGAGAGACAGATGTGATCAACCAATCCCGATGATATCTTTCAGCAACATGTTCATGAGGACAAATCTTAAACACTGAAGTACAGCATAACCCTTTGGATACTGCAAATACAAGAAATTTGTATGCATTTATCCATATTCAAAGTCATTTTCCAGAGACACACCCTGATTGATGAACACCATAGATATTTAAACGGCCATCGCATAGCTCGGGTTACACAGAAGGTCAAAACAAAGACACAACGATATTACCATATTTTATCTAATCGAGAAATTTATTCAATAATTCTATCATTTCAAACACCAGTTTCTTCTGTATTCTTCTGCAACATTCTTCGCCCTGACACATTGGCTTCAAACGATAAAGGCTGGCTGATGACGAAGGTGTGGATCGGTGGGCTACATTTGATGCTCTCATTATGAGGTATTTGTACTTTGGACCGGTTCTTTCTCTTACACATTTGTCCCAATATGGTATCTTTCAACAGTCGCAGACATTTGCTTCGAAATACCGGATTCAGAAATCCGTATATAACAGGATTGACAGCGTTGGTCAGATAGTACGAGCGGACGAAGATATGATAAAACATCTTACCCACTGGTGATGAACTGATCATTTTATCGTCGATGGTGCCCTTTAGAGTGGTTAAAATAAAGGTTGGGAAGAAGCACAGAAGGAAGGCAACTGTCATAGTCACACATATGACCGTTGTTCTCTTCTGTCGATAATAAGGGCTGTTGGATCTTCCACGGACAAATGATTTACCCAGTTCGGTAAAATCTCTAGCGGAAATGGTCTGGCGTTTTACTCTGTAGAGGGTGTGTTCTGGATACAGTGTTGGCTCTGATGAAGACTTGAAACTTCGACTCCGTCCTATGATTCTGGCCTTCAAACCGATTAGCGTGTAAAGTATGAGGATGTATACAAACGCCACGAATATGATCGAAGTTGACAATATAAAATAAAGCAGGTGTAGGATGCTTTCCGTTTTCAGAGGGCTGTCGTCCAAAGAACATCCAGTAGGCCTACCGGTATCTTTGGAAGATGGGCCGTAAAGGAACACCACAGGCATGGCGAGGGTGGCACCGGTTCCTATGGAAGTCAGTATGAGTTTCCGCGGGCTGCTGAATGGAAAGAGACGAAGCGGTTTGCATATCTTGTAGAATTTGTCAATCGCAATCAGGGCTAAGGTGAAAACGGATGCAAACATAGTCGCATACAAAACGTAGTGCATACCCTTGCAAACCACTGGTATGTAGTCGGAACAAGGGACTATTTGCAAGTGGATGTTGTACGGAATGTCTGTGACACAATTAAATAAATCCAAGATGGCCAGCCACAAAATTAATATATTTCCGGTTGTGGGTTTCATCCTGAATTTAAACACCACACATGTTATCGAATTTCCCACAATTCCAGAGATTATGATGACTATGAAGAAGCCAAGAACCAGTTTAGTTTTTGCCTCATCTGACACACATTCTATGAAGGTGGAGGTTCGATTAACATTACCGGTATTTGACTCCATCAGAATTCGTATCCTCGCCCTGAAGTCGGCGTATCTGTAAAACAATAGACCGGAGTTTTAATAGGCGGTGTCGTTTAAGGGGTTAAACCTTCGTTTACCGGAAGTCGCCCGATATATCCCACAAAACCTAAAAATATAGACATTTGAACATTTATATCAACTGAGAATGAATAATGAACCTAAAATATCTCTCAAAACTAATTAATCAACAGATACAATATCAACTATCATAATTACACTTACGTACATACATTTTCTCCTATCTTTTACCATGCGATACTGGCACTGATCTCTCATTGACCAGTTTTTTTGGGTTAATTTCAAGCGAGAAATTGAAAGCTCACCATGTTAATTTTTTTCCAAGATAGACTTTTTGACATGTTTGAATGAATCTTAATATCCCATGCATTGAAATCCATGTTACTTCTTAGATTTTCTCATTCATACGAACATGATTTATATAGAAAAAAGACATGGTCAAAATACCTGATTATTTGGATATGGTATTTTTAAAGTAGTGCTTCAACATAAGACTATTATTTAGGAAGCTTTATCATCAACTATTTTGCGTGTGAAAGGGAATGAATTCCCTCAATAGGCCCTTACAAAATTGCGGTTGACTGAATGTTCTTCCAGTCTCTCCACAAGCCAATGGCAATATCGGATTTCTATTTGAAAATTTGAATTGACCAATCATATCTTTCAAACCTGGATGATGTCCCATGATGCACTGCGGGTTCTATAAGAATCCATTGAGCCATTAAAGGTACTGACTTGACGATATTATCATTTATGCAACATTTTCAGATGTTTGCATGAACATGAACAATAAGAGCTTGACCTTGAAACATTTCAACTGCAAGACTTTTTCAATTATTATTTCACTTATTATTTGCCCAAAATCGAACTGGATAACATTACATTATAGCTTGTATCAGAGCCTTTCATGAGAAGAGCAACAATTGAAATTAAAAGATATTACCATAGTAGGATTGTAGGCTTAAATCGTTCAGCATATTGGGGAGGGAACGTGCGAGTAAGTGTGGCATTGTGACTGTGGCGTGTGGCCTGACCTTTGACCTTGAGGTTGAATTTGAAGCTTGGATAGGGTTCACTGAGTGAGTGCATTTGGCAACTTGGAGTGACCGTCACGTCATCAGTAGAAGAGAAACCGCAGATACGCTGGGATTTGATGCGCCCTCGGGATAGGTGCCTGCATACGTGTACCCCTCGGATAAAACACGAGCCAATATGGGTGGGTAAGTGGGAATTCTATGAAACGCTGAAGAGTAGGACTGGAGTAGTGTCAGGCTCGTTGTGTATGTGCATTGGCTTGAGACTCCCTGTTATGAGACTTTGTGGCGACTTGGGGACCATAATTGGTCCGCATATGAAACATAGTTGAAAATGACGTTGAATCCTACTTACCCACCCATGTGGGATATGTGGTCTAAATGTGGCTTGCATTGTGTCATGCTGAAGCCCTCGTTGTGTACAGACGTCATTGTATGCAAACGCTCCCGAGATGTAGTGTCGAGGGGACATTCCGTTGTGGATGTAAAGTGGATATAAATGGGACATTCTTGATCCAGCATGAGTGACTGGTGTCCTATTGAAGCTCACGTTCGATAGGGTAAGACTTGTGTGGTAAGGTTGATCTGTGACGTCATTCTGTGGTGTGCAGTCGAGGAGTAGTATAGAAAGGACATTTGAAGTGGAATTTTTGACGACATATGAGCCATATTATGGGCGGGGTTATATAGAATGCTCTCATCCCGATGTCGCATGTGCGATGTTATGCGTATGCGCACTCGCCGAATAATACATTCAGGGACTTTGAAGTAGGATACCGTGTGTCATCTGTAGGGACGAGGATCGAGGTCGCAAGGTAATTATGGGAGATAGCCGCCGTTGTGACGAGCTAACGCCCTCAATGCCCGTCTTAACGCATTGAAACTCTGTGGGGAGTAAGATCCTCCCACACAGACCGATGCATATCTTATAATGTCTTAACCCATTGACGCAGTCAGACGAGATTGTATACCTCCTACTGTCAGATATACCCTCTGTTTGCACTGGGGTTAAAATTCCGGTGCGCAGCTTTTGTGCGCATGGCTCTCGGCAAATCACCATCGCCCGCGTGTAAACGATTATTTATTTATTTATGTACTCTCTGACGTAAACAGCCATGTTTTTCATATCTCCATTCAGAGTTAGCGGTCGAATTCATAGGCCAATAATGAACCAACAAATATAGAATACAAGGTAGCAAAGTTCCAGCTTTCAATTCCCTTTCGTCTATGAGTTACATCAGACGCAAAATTCAGTATATTCCACTTATTCGACCCTAGCTGACCTCTTCGGTCAACACCGTCAACAGATGGAGCTGTTTGTCCGTTTCTTGACGACAAAGACGACGTTGGTCACCATAGCCGCCTGTCAATGGGTGTTGTAACGCTGCTACTGGGCCCATTCCAACGAATCCAAACTAATGACCTGGATCACGACCATTTCCAGTCATACACGATTCGTGATAGGTGAAGATTTGGCGCTGGGATAGTAAAACCTCAGTCCACTTACCACGGCGGCTATCTCTCTTTGTTAATCTGCGACCCCATCCCCAACCCTGCCAATGACACATCGAATCCTAACTCAAAGGTCCTTTCTCTTCTGCTCCCTGAGTATGTATGCGCGTAGCATCGGACATGCGACGGTCAGAACACTCGACACCGCGTCAGCATTTCATAGAACACCCATATTTGGATCACGTATGGCCCACGTCTCGCCAAAAAAAACACCCACTTCAAATGGACTTTCTATAATACTCCCCGACCTCGCATGCGCAGAATGATGCCAGAGATGAACATCACTACTGCAGTTTACTCTCCCCAACGAGACCCTCAATAAGACGCTAATAAGGCCACATTTTGACCAATTACCTCTCACATATACCAACTTACCCCTACAACAGATTACTATATCTATACTACTCCCCACATGGACACAATGATTTCACAGGCCATCGTGGCTACCACCCAGTTGTATACTGTTCACAGAGAGCTTCAATACGACACCATGTCCGCCGTGTGTGACTGGAAACACACAACAGACACTCCAAGTTGTCAAATACACGGATACCGTACTCAGAGTGACTCTATCCAATGTCCAAATCAACCTCAAGGTCAAAGGTCACGCCACAGTCACAACGCCCTTTTTACTCCACACGTTACCCGACATGATATTGAACGGATAACACTCATTATACTACTTAACATACAGTACCTGGAAACGAGATATGCAAAGGAGCGTCTAATCCGTCGTTCAATATTCAGCCATATTTCATTAAAGAATTTGCGCGTCCACAATGCAAAGACCTAATTCATATAACAGCATTAGTACCAAATGAAAAACACAATCATTGTATACATAAAGATAGGTTAGTTTCCTGCAAGAGAGAAGCAAGGAAGAGAGACACTTGTATCAAGCTATGGCTATTTAGACCCCTCCTCCTACTTCAAACAGGTTGGTTCGAGCTTACCTTTGACTAGTGCTTCTCTGCTTTTCGCGTATGTATCTTTTCAGAGGCGTCTCCCGTGGTGGACCAAAGCCTGGGTCAGTTAGTTTTGAGCAAAAACTGAGCGAAACTTTCACAAAGCTCTGTACCAGATAATCAGAAATTTATCTAGCTCGGGTCATCCGGACTAAAATAAATTATTGATAACTAATTATGTGTTCTTCCCGACTTCCTTATTTGTATAGATAGTATATCATGTGAATGTGTGAAATCAATGTTGCGTACATATGATATAACTTTGAATGGCAATCCTTCTTATGGGAGTTGTTATGTGCATCCTCTGGGACTTGTATTGTGCACAACTAGCAATAAAAGGACATAATGGTTTGGTATGGAGTTTCTCACAAATTTGCAAATATGAAACAATATTTAAGAAAATGAGTAAATTCGGTTTATGTGTATCATGAAGAGGTTTTTATGGGGACAATTCTGTGTAGTAATTTGTATTGCAAGTCTCTGAATCTTGTGTATTTGTGTACAATGAAATATTGCTATAACTCTAGGATGTGAATCATCCTGAATCCTAGCTTAAGAACTTTTTCCAATTAAGCGTATTCCTCGGATCTAGATAATCTCCCAACCTTCCGATTGTGAGAAGTGGGAAAAATGAACGACGTCTGGCAACTAAAAGGCAACCATATGAGTCCAAAGAAAAGCTTCTCTCGGCACCTCGCATTCCGACTAGAATACGGAGGATTCCAAGACGTAGCTTCGGTGTCTCAGCCGTGCTGTTATTGCAGGTGTTCATGTGGAAACTGAAGTAACCACACGGCCTCTAGCACTGGATTAAGCGGAAATAGATACGCTAACTCGAGATCTGTTAATGACAGACAAGCTAAAATCATAAAATGCAAACACGTAACTCAGCTGATGTTAATGGATGAGCATCGAGGACGTCTGGTGGAGTAAACGCCTTAACATGGAGTAAACGTTATACTCAAGAATAACTTTTTTGGACCGCAATGTTATAAGTCCTATCTTAGACAGCACCAGTCCAACATTTAATATGGCCGGTATAGAGTTCACCCCCACACACACACTTTCAAATGTGCTCCATGCATGGCTCCTGCGCATATCCTCTTTTGTGAATAAGGTCTCCTGTTCTAGGTGTAATTTCTATTGATGACGAGCAGGATATCAGATTTAACCATGTTAAAGTATTCACTGTCACAATTGTGGAGATCCTGCGGGTTAGCTAGCTTACTGAAGTACTCTGCCCAGCCAGCACACAGATCCTCTTTAGGTCTCCTTGGTAATTCCTTGGTAATAACGTTCTTATTGTTTCTTTGGTCTTTAGTCAGCTTGTGGAATAGCGTGGGGTCATTTTCTGCATCTGCGATTTCGGACAGTTGGTGAATGCTTTGTTTTGCTCAGAGATTTAGCCGCTTGATGATTGGCAATATGTTAGGTATTTTTCATGTCTTTGGAACCACCGTTGTGGTTACCTTTTGGAACTACCGTTTCTCCTGTATCACATGGAGCAATGGAAACTGTATCTGTTTCATTGTTCAGGGTTTGAGTTCTGGAGCCATTCAGAGCATCTCGAGGCTGTTCTTCACTTTGGGGAAGACTTTCGTCCTTGAATACATAACGTTCTAGTAGGGGAAGGTGTTCAGTCTTGAAAGTTTTGACGAATCTGCCGTTAATGAACATATCATGGTGCTTGCAGTATTATATATGTTCAAAACAAGTTTGCGAGATTTTCCTCATTTCCCCATTCCTTAGACTATTGAAAAGCTTGAGTTGCTGTTTGACTATAAGTCCGTTAATTTCTTTCAGATTGTATAGTTGTTCAGTGACTTGAGGCTTTGGGTTATGGAGATACATGGCAACTGCCAAGGGTGGCATCTTTGAAAAGTTCATATATGGCTGTATGGTCTGAATGGTAGGTCCTCTTTGGCTCTGCATTGAACACCATACATTCGTCTGCATGTTGCAAGCTGCATTTTTCTGTCTATTGCTTTAGGGAGATTAAGACGATACGACCTGATTTGTGTGCCCTCCCTTCTGCTTGCCTCACTGCCCTGCCTTACTGTAACTATCTCTTGACGTTGCTCTCCCTCTTGGGAGTTGTCCTGTACGTATCTTGTTGGAAGCCGAGCGAGCCTTTGGGCCTCTTTTGGTCCAGTCTTGATGCATGCTGATGAACTTCAACCGAAATCGAGAGGGCCTGGCGAAGCAACCGAGCAGTTAAGTACCGCATTGAGGGAGAACAAGATCACGACAGGGCAGTAAAAAAAACGAAGCGAAGCAGGCTAATATTTTTGGCGAATCGGTAGGAATTTCCAATAACAGTATCCGAAATAAGTATCAGAACGAGTCACACTGGACGAAGAGAGAGTCAAATATTTAAAAATCCATCATAATTCATAGTGGTCGCGAAACCAGTCACCATAAGCTAAGATTTTTTTTTTTCAAGCAGAGCGTAAAAACACATAAAACACATATGATAAAGCAGGAAAGAACCAGCCTACACCATACTAAGACTACTAAAAACATTTTTTTTAAACAACGTTTAAGACATATACGAGTGCTATGATAAGAGTGCTATAAACCGCGCTCGAATTCAGAACACACCGCCGTCATCAAATTCCATGCAATAATGCAGATTTTTAGTACGCTTACAAATAGTTCGTTTAGTCGATCCTTCTATTCGGGAACAATTAAGATCAGCTGAATATTTTAATAGATTATCTTATTATAACTGTGTTACGTCATAAACGATAATAGAAAAAACGTAACAGAAAACTTTTGTGAAGTCAAGGATTAACAATCAAATATTTATTTACAATACTAAAATCATATGCAAATTAAGTAAGGTCAATACAGCAAATAAATATCAAATATAGTCTTACTGGTCAATGCTATACCAGTGTATATTTCACAGTCCGTGTTGACGTGCAAATCTCTATACAGTCCGTGCCGACGCGCAGAAATCGCGTTCCTGTATTTCGATAGTCCAACACCGCTCAGTTGTAGTCCAACAGTTCAATCGTGTAGATAACGCAGCAGCCCAAAAGTCAATTCACCGGAGTATACAATCCAGCAGTCCATAATTCCAGACAAAGGTAAGACAGTATAATGCACCCACAGAAAAGCCCTTTGAATTCCCTCCAGAATGACTAACTGTCGGGCTATTTATACTCTACGGGACATTCGAGATCATTCCACAACATACAGCATTGGCGTATGATCTGACCCAGATAAATCCACAACACCTTCGAGAAAATTCCAGATGGATGACTCACATAATACAGTGTAAACAAGTTTACGTAGCTCTATTATTCTAGAAATATCCACAGTGTCTAATAATATCATGACACTCCCCCTCTTAAAAAAGGAAGTTTCAAACTTGGAACTTTCTTGACAATTCGAAACACTTGTAAAAAAATCTATATTACAACAGCAAAAATGTTGACAAACATATGTACATTATATGCGAGACAAACAATCAGCAATCAAATTGTCCTTGCCCTTAATATGTCTGATTTCAATATTGTATTCTTGTAACATCAAACTCCATCTCAACAATCTCTGATTTTTGTTTTTCATCTTATTTATGAAAACAAGAGGATTGTGATCACTGAATACAGTAATTGGCAACGATGAAGAAGTAACATAAACATCAAAATGTTGTAAAGCCAATATCATTGCTAAACATTCTTTCTCAATTGTAGAATAATTTCTCTGATGTTTGTCAAATTTACGTGAAAAATAACATATTGTGTTATCTACACCATCTATACCTTCTTGTAACAAAACGGCACCAGCAGCAACATCACTAGAATCTACAGCCAGTTTAAAAGGTGAATCAAAATCTGGTGCTGAAAGAACTGACGCGCTCTTGAGTATGGTTTTCAGGTTTTCGAAAGCTGATTCACATTCATCGGTACAAACAAAAGTTATACTCTTTCTTAAGAGTTGAGTTTAAGGTTCAGTAATATCTGAAAAAATTGGGCAAAATTTCCTGTGGTAACCAGCCATACCCAAGAAACGCATCAGTTGTCTCTTACATGTTGGTCTTGGAAATAGCGAGATAGCACTAACCTTAGCATCTACAGGTTTTACCTGACTCTGACCTACAACATGACCCTAGATTGTCACACGTGCATGTCCAAATTCACTTTTTCCAAGGTTGACTGTCAGCTTGGCGTCACTCAGCCGATTGAACAGTGCGCGAATTCTCTGTAGATGATCTTCCCATGTATCGCTGTAGACAATGACATCATCAATGTAAGTCTCACATCGTTCCAAACCAGAAGTAACACGGCTGATGAGGCGCTGGAACGTGGCTGGAGAATTTTTCATTCCAAATGGCATAACTTTGAACTGGAACAGACCCGCCGGAGTGACGAATGCTGATATTTCCTTCGCACGATCTGTCAGTGGAACTTGCCAAAATCCTATAGTCCATCATCCCAAGTTCGTTTTCGGCATCGAACCTCAACCCACGGTATAGAAAATTTTCATTGTGATTTTTTGTTAGATCATACATAGACACACACGACTAGGGTGGGTGGACGGTTTGAAACATGGGTAGGTAATGTGCTAGAGGCGCTTATAGCAGACAACGGCAATTCTCAATTAAAGCGAACATTAGGGGGTAGGGGTAACAAATTACAACATATTTCGGAGGTTACGTCTTCAATGGTTACATGTGATGTCTCATTATTAAGGTATTTACTTGGGCTGTCTCACAAAGCAAACCTTATATTGATTGGTCATGATTCGGCTGATATGTAGGTCAGTAGGTCATTGTGTTGATTTCAAAGCGATAAAACGCGACAAGTGTTCTTTCTTGTCAGTTGAGTGCACAGAAATGGGCATCAATTTGCAAAACGAATACCTATAGATTCTCTACATATCATGTACATGTTTTTGATGAAATAATTTGATCGTCTGCCTAAAACTGATTCTTCTCCAACTTGTTTGTGAATCAAAGCAATTTTGAACAAATGTGGAAATTAAGGGGTAGGGCAATCACATCAAAACTTTAGCTTAAACTTCAGCTTTAAATTTTGCTATTACGATACCACCGTAAACGTATTTATATGGAATAAGATCTACAATGCATGAAAATCAAAACGAATACGATTGGCCTGTATTATGTAGGTCAGTAGGTCACTGTTTTGTTTACAAAACAAAAAGCCGCTGAGCATTTTTCAAGGTAATACACAGATATTCTTTATCTGAAGTCGACTATATATACATCATGTACAGGTGTTGAGTACGGGTTCCCCATGAGAATAAGTGTCGTTATTAGAAGAAAATTAGATGTTGACGAACGGCGGACGGTTTAACTAGTCTTCTGTCTCACTCTCTTCTTCCTCATCATCGCTTGCATCTTCGTTATCGTCCTCCACTTTATATGGGTTTTGGCAATCATCAGATCCCGAACATTTACAAGAGTCAATACATGGCATCTCATTCAGCTTACATTGACAGGTTCGTCTTGTACATGCCGATTTTGAGCAATTACAGGACAGGAGTTCAATCACTGATGATGGAGCTTGGTCCTTCGTCATACGAACTGGGACAAGGAAACCATCGTCGTCCAGCTGCCATCCATTGTCAATCGGTGGAGGAATGTCTGCCTTTGGTACGATCGACTTCTTCCAAACGAAGCATTGGTAGTTGACTCTCTTCAAATGACAGTTAAGACTGTCTGATGTTGGTGGTAGAGCTGTGTTTTTGAGTTGCCTTCTACAAAAGAGGTTATAACGCTGACTGTCAACACCTCCATCGACATTCTCACCACCATACAGGGCTACAACAATATCTTGGCACCCTTGTAAGGCATCATTACTCAGTTCAATGTCGTTTCCGAGATCGGATAAAGGTGTACAATACTTTTCCGGGTTGCTTTCGATCAGCTTAAGGATCTTTACCTTGCCCATACCATAAAGAGAACTGGTAGTATCGCAGCCAGAAATGGCATGAAGTCCAAGGACAGCACTTAGAATCTTTCTCCGCTTAGTAGCAAGAGCATGTATAGGAATCAATCTGGATTTCATTCCAATTCCTGTCTGCAACCACGTCTCCACTTTCAGATTTGGATGATGGTAGATAAGCAGAATACCTACATCTGAATCTGGTGATCTTACTTCTATACGATCATACCCTTCTTGGGCAGCATGATGAGCATGTAGAATCATGCGTGTATCTGCCTCCTCTTGGCCAGTGAAAAGTGCTCGAACTTCTGTCTGTTTCCCAGCTGTTATCTTCCGCGACTCTCTGCCGTCAGGAAAACCACCACCTATGAACAACTGTTGTCCGGGTAGGAGCCCCCTTTGTGCCCGTTTGGACAATTCAGTGGCCAGGAAAGCGGTTAGCCTCGCCTTGTTCGAAGAGCTGGCTATGAATTTTGCCCACTGTTTTGGGACAGGTGTGTGTGGACCATGAATGAGAAACTCCAGTGTGCCAACTCCATTCTGTCTACGCGTTCGTTCGTACGACTTAATCGAATTCTGAATATCGTATCTGTCGAAAACCACATCAACACGTGAAATTCCAACATGCATCTGGAACGGCCGCATCACCGTGTTGCAGAAATCTGAAGCGAAATCACCGAATGTAGCATTTGTCGCTGGTTTTTGAACTTGTACAATCTCCATGGCATCAAATATCTGAATGGTGGTTGGGGGATCAGATGTCCTTGGTAGCTTCTCAATGATGTCACATGCTACACATTTTTCCAGTTCGGATAAGAGAGCACTTTTATTTGTCTTTCGATAAGAACCATCTGGAGCGAATAGGGACAATGGGACAGCTGACAGTTCATGCTCAAACATCTCCCTTAGAGGAACGCGTCTAGTTTTGAATTCAAGAAAATGACCTACTGACCTTCTCTGTCTGCATTAATCGGAATTTCTTTGACTTTCGTAGTCTTCGATTTGAGAGGTTTATTGAGCTTGGCAAATGTCGGTATGTTTTGCCTCGGTATTGGGTCATATACAGAAGCATCCCCTTTCTCCAACCGGAGGTTTACAAAGCTATTACTAAGTTTCTCCGAGTTGCTTACATGAGATAAGTTGACAGCCATCAGCCTCAGAGAGTGCGATACCTGTTGCAATATTTGTGAGAGGTACCTCGTCAC
Source organism: Hanleya hanleyi (assembly GCA_036873755.1). Lineage (NCBI taxonomy): Eukaryota > Metazoa > Mollusca > Polyplacophora > Lepidopleurida > Hanleyidae > Hanleya > Hanleya hanleyi. The sequence goes on along the minus strand of JAVTVY010026269.1, from coordinate 15,896 downwards.
CTTCGACTTCAAACGGATTTGCCATCAGTGTCTCTACAGAGCTAAGAAGGTGTTTAACATCTGTCTCATCTCTCTGGATGCGACAGTGACCAGACTCCTTGTGTTCCTTATCGCCTTGTTCAGACTTCATGTCACACATACTCATAACTGCTGTAACAATAGCCGATCGCTGGTGGCACGTAAGGAACCATCTGTTTAAGGCTTTGACTCGTTGGGAAATACCTATAATGCCACCTGGTCCCTTCGTATCACGGTTAACTGACTGTTCCAGAGCCATGTCCGTCCACACACTTGAGAAAGGCCTGCCAGATCTGGATACAGTATGGTTACCTTGTTTGAACTGTTCGTACACTTCTGGTGCTCGTTCGACAAGGAGATTCATGTCACTGATGTATACAGTTAGCCAGCGCGCATAGTTCGGACGATCAAAAGCATGAAAAAAGGGGAGCATCGCCACACAGCTACTCAGATGAAGATCCCAAATGCTATCCCTCTCCGCTCGGATGAAATCCAGCAGAATATGGACCATGTCAATGTACAGTATCCAAAATTTGAATAGTTTGGACTTTGAACTCTGTTCATCTTTGAATTTCTGCATCTGATCTTCAAGTGGGGCTAAAATGTCTTTCAAACTATTCACGTGCGCTCTTTGCTCATCTGTATTTCATTTTTGAAAGGATTGTATGGCAGCGTCATAGTTGCACCTGATGTCGTCCAAATGGAAAGTTGTGTTAGTTGTATCATGACGAGAATTTTGTACCCATTTGCAGAATGAACCCCACACCATCTCTCCAAGGCTTCCATAACCAGCTTATGGGCACGAATACCTCTGTTATATGCCTTTCCTTTCAGTAGATTTGCAGCAGTGGTAGGCGCATACACCCCAGATTCCACCAAGAGGTCTTCAAGCCCCGAGTTCGCAAAAACTTTACCAAGAACCGCCAAAAATGTCAATGCAATATGCATTCCCCCCAGGCGCAGAATTGTATTTGGGAACTCGAGTGGCCTCTGCCATAGAATTTCTCTTGCTTTGCAAAAAATTGCCTCGTCTAGGGTTAAAATTTCATGTTTCTGTCCCAAAACAGCCATCATGCGTTTTACAGTACAGAGTACAGTATAGACAGTACTATACTCTGTTGGCGATGCTGGCATCATGGGGCAGTAGCCAATCATGGACTTCACTGGCTTGTGAAGGGACATTTTTGCGTTGAATCCGGACCAACTTGGCACCGATTGTTCTTCTGTTGTGACTTCTTCCGAAGGATCCAAACATTTTCGTCTAAGCAATGTCCAAGTGAAGTCATCAGAACATGTCCCACTCCTTTTAGACTCAAACCATTCTGGTTTTACTTTGCCAACATACTCCTTTGTATCAGGCTTTCTCCCACCGGCATGGAATTGCTGCATATCATACAGGTCGTCAGTGTCAAGCGGATGAATCCTTGGAAGAGGACCTTTGTCGATATTAAGCGTGCACTGTGGAACATTAGACTGATTTTGATATACTACAATTGTTGTAGAATGGATTGTGTTTTTGCCATCAAGCGTCTCCTCGCAAAGATCATTGTTATCAGCAGCTACTTGTGTGAACAACCCAGGACGAATACAAGATGGTATGACTACATTATTCTTGGCATACTGTTCCATGTAGTAGCTTCCTAGACCTGTATCTATTCGTTCTACCGTGCTATAGCTACTACCATGCCCAAGTTTATTCAACATTGTGATAACCGAGCTGCTGCCTGTCTGATGCCGAACTGCCATCGCCAGGCCAACATGCTTTGGCGTTTTCACATTACCATGTGAAACCATGTGGATTAGATCCTGGCCTACAGACAAAACATGTCGATGATCTTGGGGATTCATACATCGAGAGTTTGGGGCGACATTCTCTTCCCCCATAGTTGTGCCTTGTATCACCCACTTTAGGAATGTATAAACAGACTTTGGCACTAGATTCAAAGATTTCTCTATAGATATGTCTCCACTGTCAATTGGGTTGACTGACAGTCCCTCAACGGCTGTGATATCTGTCCTCAAAATTGTAGCAGCTACAAAGAGTGTGTTCAGCTTATCAGAATTCAATGACCATTCGTCTTCTGTGACTGGATCTACTACCAAATCCTCTGGATCATCAACATCTACGTCTGTAGACACCAGCCTAGTAACATCAACCATGTCTTTCATGTATACCATTTCTGTCTTTGATCCCCTTGATTTGAAGGCAATGAGATCACCGAAAGCATTCAAAAGCCGATCCTTAATTTTCTGAGCAGAGTACTTTGCCAGACGATCCGAGGACCCAGACCTGAAACGCTCCATGATTTCATTCATATCTAGTACTTCCCCATTTCGCAGTTCTAACTTAATACGTGGAAGCATATTCTGAAATGAGGATTCTTGTATTGAAGAATCCTTTTTGTCATCTTCTACGGCTTTGTTCAAGCTTGCTTTTATGTTTCTCTCACTAAGATAAGCACTATGACACCCCTTGTGGTATCGTGCATCTGCCGCCACGAGGTCATTGCCGGACATAGCGATTCGTGCAAGCATAACATGATCTGATCTTGCCTTTGCTGCGTTAGACAGTGATTCCTGAAAACCAAAGCTTCTAACCATGATGAGCTGGGTATCGCCTTTCCTTTTTTTACATTTACAAAAGAGACAACGAGTGAAGTCAAGTCCACCACTTGCACCTCTAGTGCTCGATTGAGTGTCTAATAGACCTTCTATTGGACTTGCTAAAAACGGTGCCAAAGACGTTTTGTGCGTGTAATTCTTGTAACAGGTTTTGTGCCACACGATTTCTTTCTCAGAAAGCGATTCGCCTTGAAGTCTTATAAAAATATCATCCTGTTTGGTTTTCACAGCTGCCCAGAAAAAGTCAATTGCGTCCACTGTAGCAACACTAAGTGTTTCCAATGTATCTTTCTGACATTTTATACATTTAGTCCAGTTTGTGTATATCTTAGCTTTTTTACTCGGCGGCTGGTACATATTTGAAGCCATATTTGTGGTCTCACTAAACAAACTAGTAGTTCATTGGCAAAGACAGATCAAAACCGTGTAAGAAGATAGATTATATTTATATCAACAAGTATAATGATTGTGTTCAGATCATATGTGTGTTATTTCACTCGCCTGTATTCCCCATACATGGGCGAGTTTCAGTAATCATGATTGTGTGTTCAAGTAGGGCTATGGAGACTTAACATGCATCCAGTGATGAAACGAACGAAATTAAAGAAAAGGAAGAAAAATTTCACAACCTTGAAAAAACATTTCCCTGACAATATTTGCTCTAGATATATCGATAACTACAGGTACTTCCAACTAATATGCGTGAAGTGAGAGCTCGCTATCAAATTTGAACAGATGGCGCTGTTATACTCTCATGCTAACATGCCGCTGTATAATTGTGAACAGATGGCGCTGTTACATTCTCATCCGGGTAGGCTCAACTCGGAAAATAACGTATACATGTATTTGGACACGATCCACTGTACTGCGCATGCTGGTTTTCGCTGGGCCGAGTAGATGTTTGCCGAACTACTTCCCATGAAGTTTATATTGGGGGTTTATGAAATGATTTGATGCATGAAATAAAGGCTACAGCTATCGGTCAAGATATTCGTCTATATAATCTGGCTATATTTGTATATGTGCTTTATTTAAAATTACAAGCGTCTGGTCCGCTGGGGACCAGATGCACTAAAATGCACTATTCATAATATTCGAGAGCGGACACATTCACGCTATATTCAGTGGAAGTGATACTAGCCCAGTAGTACGGTGACCTACCGACCTACATAACTGGTACCAGCCAATGGACGTGTTCGTACATTGTAGAGATAGCCAATTAAATTATCTTCACAATGATATCTTAATTGTAATATTTGACTCAAGAGATGTTGGTATACATCTAATGTGATGTACCCCCTAATTTCCATGTTTATCATAGATGTATTGATATGTGAACAATCTCGCGAAGAACTATTTGTGGGCCGATGCTAAAATTACTTCGTTAAAAACTGTAACTGGTACCCAGAGAATGTTCAGCTATTCAATGTTTATATTGATGTAATATCCTGCGTATACAGCTGACAAATGGGAAGACACTCCGTAATTCTCGTTTTGAATTCAAGGAAATGACCTACTGACCTATATATGGGACGATGATTGACCAATCAAAACAGACTTTCCATAGAATGATAGCACACACACATATCTTCATAATGATACCTTACATGTAACATCTGAAGAAGCAGAGGTGGAAATATATTGTAATTTGTCACCCCTACCCCCTATTTTTTTTGTTTATTGAAACTTATCGTGATCTGCTATAACTACCTCTAGCTCAATACCTACCCATGTTTCAGACTGTCCACCCACCCTAGAAGGATGCGCCTATGTAAGCTCTAACAAAAAATCACAGTGAAAATTTTCTATACCGTGGGTTGAGGTTCATCCCAAAATAAGCCCCTTTTTCTGTTTGGGATGAAGGACTACTATCAGAAGATCAAACTTTGACACGAACTTGGCACTTCCCACTTTATCAATGCAATCGTCAATGCGTGGAATACGGAATGTGTCTGTTTTGATCAATATGTTCACCTTTCTGTAGTCAGTACACATCCTGTAACTGCCATCTGGCTTTGGAACGAGGATACAAGGTGAACTCCAGTTACTATTACTTGGTTCAATGAAGTCATTGTCCAATAAATACTGAATCTCTTTTTTCAAGTAGTTTTGTTTAATGAGATTCAAACGATATGGGTGCTGCTTTACTGGATTAGAATCTCCGACATTGACGTCATGTGAAATTGTATCAGTCCGAGTAGGGATATCGGAAAACAAATGTTCATATTGACTGAGCAGAGTTCGAAGTTCTTCCTGACGCGCTGGTTCAAGATGACACAACTTGGAATCCAAATTAAGTAGAATGTCAGAGTTCTGTAATTTCGCCGCTGTCATGGGCTCTTCACAAGTTTCATTATTATCAGGGTCAGAACTAACTACACGTACAGGCTGTACAGTACTGTTAGTGCTATCTCTGTCTATGTATAACTTTAACATATTTACATGACATAACTGTTTGTTTTTACGCCTGTCAGGAGTCTGAATTACATAATTAAGGTCACTTAATTTCTTTTCAATGACATAAAGACCATAATATCTAGCCTTAAGTGGATTACTAGGAATAGGCAGAAAAACCAGTACCTTCTCACTGGGTTTGAAATTTCGTTTAAGGGCATGTTTATCATAGGTTATTTTCATACATTTTTGTGCGGACTTTAAATTTGACATGGCCAAATCACGTGCTTTAGTCAACCTGGTGCGACGAAAGTCCGACACATATTGTATTAGACTACATGAGTCAAGATCACTGTCTAGGAACTTTTCCTTTAGCAGTTTAAGTGGTCCTCTAACTGTATGACCAAAGACTAATTCAAATGGACTGAAGCCTAAAGACTCTTGAACAGACTCTCTAACAGCAAACAATAACAAATGTATGCCTTCATCCCAGTCTTTCTCAGTGTCAAAACATTAAGTCCTAATCATGTGCTTTAATGTCTGGTGGAATCTTTCTAGTGCGCATTGGCTTTCTGGGTGGTATGCAGATGATTTGTACTGATTTATTCCCAATTCATGCATGACTTGTTGAAAAATTCCTGACATGAAATTAGATCCCTGATCAGACTGACCAGACTGGGATAGGCCGACAAGTGTGAAAAACTTAACTAAGGCCTTAACAATAGTTTTTGCCTTAATATTCCGTAAAGGAATGGCCTCCGGGAACCTGGTTGAAGCACACATGATTGTTAACATGTATTGATTGCCTGACCTTGTTTTTGGTAATGGACCAACACAATCTATAATCACCCTACAAAAGGCTTCCCCAAATGCAGGGATTGGTTGTAGAGGGGCCTTTGGTATGGTTTGGTTTGGTTTTCCTACCATTTGACATGTGTGGCATGACCTACAAAATTCCGCAACATCTTCCTTCAAATTCTTTAATAGAAATGATTTAGAATTTTGTAATATGTTTTGTTAACACCTAAATGGCCTGAAAGAGGTGTTTCATGTGCTAGTCTAAGGATATCTGAACGATATGACTTTGGTACCACAATCTGATACTTAACTGCCCACTCATCATCAGGTGACACATCTGGCGGTCGCCATTTGCGCATAAGAACACCATTCTTACAAGAGTAACACACAGGCTCTTGAGTTACATCACACTCATCTACTGCCCTGTCAAACAACTTGGAAATGTCCTTGTCACTATGCTGTTCATTAACCAGCTGTGATTTTGAAATTTTGTCATTAGAACATTCCAATTTGCTATCAAAATGTGGCTTATCAGCCTCATCATTTAAACACACGAAAGTGTCAGCTAAACAAACGTCATCGATGACGTCATCTTTAAGGGACTTTTCAGACTCCTCAGCCAATTTACCCATGGCTCTAGTAACTGCACAAGCAGGATACAAACTTTGAATTTCGTCTTCAACTGGATCATGGTTCTGATCCAAACAAGGCTTGTCAGTTACAATCGGGTTAACCCCGACCTTATCTCCCGCAAGATCATTGCCAAGAAGTAATTGAACACCCTAAAATGGTAAACTACCGTTAATTACAAGCGTCTAGTCCGTCATTCATAATACAGCCGTCGTCCATTAGAGAATATCCGCGTCCATAATCCAAAGACCTATTCCATATTCCATATAACAGTATTAGCACCAAATTCAAAAAGACAATCATAGTATATATAAACATAGGCTTGTTTCCTGCAAGAGAGAAGCGGTCAACAGTTTTCAATGATGCCGGCAAGACATCATGATGTTCCAAAAATCAAATCCGTATCGCTGATCAGTATTCTTAATCCATCATATTCGTTGTAAAGTCGTCATCTAAAGTATGATGTATCTCAGTCACGCTTTGATTGTGACTGTTCATATGAGTACCATGAGGATCTTGAAGTACATGGGTTCATACGGCCCCTAGCCCCGGGTTAAGCCGAATTAGACACAAGTTACGAAACGTAGCGCCATAAATCTTGCACGCTACGTTCGTATTTTGCTATCAGCATGCGATATGTATCGCCAAATTTGAGAAACTTTGAGCGGAGGCGCTTGGTGGAATAGCCCTGTTTTATAAGTTTCTGCACCAATGTTTTGTGACGATTAAAATCGTCACATTTAACACAGGATCTAGCAAATGCTACTAAGCGAGATATGTATACGCCATATGCAGGTCCAACTGGAATATTACTTTGCAGAAAGGGATAGTTTACGATGTCGAAATTGTAATCATCTCTTTTGTCATAAAGTCGACGAGAGAGAATGCCCGCTTCATTTTTATAGAGATATAGATCTAAATATGATGTGGCTGTAGGGCTGTCTGTAGTTTCCTTCAAATCCAGTGAAGGTGGATATATATCCTCCATTGCGTCATTTATATAGCGATTATCTACAGCGAGAAGATCGTCTATATAGCGTTTGGTGAATGAGAAGGAACGGGCTTTTGAATGGATCGGTGTTTGAAAGCGCCTGCATATAGTCATATTCATAAGAGAACAGATATAGGCCAGCCAACAGGGGTGCACAATTAGTACCCATTGGAATACCTATATGCTGTTGATATATTGTGTTGCCAAAGTACACATAGATATTTTTAATGAGAAATTCAAGCAACTCTATAAACAAAGAAACATCCCATGAATGATATCTCTTGTATGTGGTAGAGCTAAAGAATGCTTTATGGCTTCCGACATTAATATATCTACGATCAGTTTTCTTCAAAACCCACCGTAACAGGCCCAGAATTCAAGTCGGAAGACAGATAAACGTTATGAAGCGGAACGGGTGTGTAATTTACAGAATCTACCCCTTTAATCAGGGCATTATTGCCTGCAGATGACGAATAAGAAAACGGCAAAATATCTGCCAACAAAAGAGACTGGGACGCACCCGTGTCTCGCAAAATCTTCACAGGAGTAGCATTAGAAAAATCACTTGAAAATGACACAAAACCATTGTGGATAAATGGTTCAAAAATCTGCATAACAGGATTTAAAAAACTGTCAACCTTATCCTTGATAGAACTAATAGGAACAGTGTCCCTGGTTATCTTAAAGTCATATACACTATGATCGTCACTAACCTGCTTGGGTAAAGATCTTGAAGTGAGGAAACCATTGAGCTTTTGGAAGGCTTGATCTTGTTGTTTTCTTTTCAATTTAAAACAATGAGCCATTAAATGGCCTGCCTTCTTACAATAGCTGCAAACGGGAGACTTATTTTGAGTGTTAAAAGTGGGTGACTGAGACTTTGTGTTTGACCTTTGACCTTTGTAACTGGGGTTAAAAGTTGTAGGCCCTGAGAAAGAACTGGATTTGTTCCCTGAGAGATTAGACTGGAATGAACTTGGCTTTACAGCATTGACAAATGATAATTTGTGTGTCAGAGCGTATTCATCAGGAAATCGTGCTGCTTGATCTAAAGTGTTGGCATTCTTTTCATCAAGAAATGTTCTAATATCACCATGAATGCACCTTTTAAATTCCTATACCAGCATAAGCTGTCTAAGGTTTTAAAGTTGTTGTCAATTTTAACCGAGGCACACCACCTATCAAATAACTGTTCTTTTGAACGAGCAAATTCTACATGAATCTGAGAGTTTTCTTTTTCACAGCTACGAAACTTTTGTCTATAGGCTTCAGGAACTAATTCATAACCTTTAAGGATTAAATCCTTCACTATATCATAATTTGATGCTTGCTCTTCCGTCAATTGAGTGTAAATGTCACTTGCCTTTCCGATCAAAACACTTTGAAGAAGTAAACTCCAATTTTCTTTTGGCCAGTTTAAATTTTCAGCAATTTTCTCAAAATGCAGAAAATATTTACCAACTTCTTTTTCCTGAAATGGTGGAACGAGACGTATTTGACGAGCCGCATCAAATTTTGGTTGTGATTGTACAGGTGCATGTGTAGGAGCACTTGTTCGCGACTGTAATACCAAATGCTTCATTTCTAACTGAAACTGTCTTTCTTTCTCTTTCTCTCTTTCCTCTTTTTCTAACTTTTCTCTCTCTAATCTTTCCTCTTTTTTCTAATTCTAACATCTTTAATACCAGCTGATTTTGCAAATCTAATTTCTTTATTTCCAAATCATCAGCTGTTTCCTCAGTTAAATCAAAATCACTTTCATCCCAAAGTTGTTTGCTAACAAAATGTTTAATAATGAGTTTCTTAATTTCTTGCTTTCTCAAAGATGTTTTAACTTTGATTTGTAGGAATTTACACAGCGCGAACAAATCCTCTTTGCGTAGTTCGTTAAATTCCTCCTGGCTAGGCTCTGGGGCAAACTGTGTTGGGTCAAATGACATGCTGATAATATACTATTCCCTGACTTCATAAATTCAGACAATGCATCAATTTAGAACTATGTTGCAAAAACAGATCAGCTGGCAAGCTGTAATGTAAACAATGCTCGCGGACAGGCCCCTAATTTCTGTTACGTCATAAACGATAATAGAAAAAACGTAATAGAAAACTTTGTGAAGTCAAGGATTAACAATCAAATATTTATTTACAATACTAAAATCATATACAAATTAAGTAAGGTCAATACAGCAAATAAATGTCAAATATAGTCTTACTGGTCAATGCTATACCAGTGTATATTTCACAGTCCGTGTTGACGTGCAAATCTCTATACAGTCCGTGCCGACGCGCAGAAATCGCGTTCCTGTATTTTGATAGTCCAACGCCGCTCAGTTGTTGTCCACTTTCCAACAGTTCAATCACGTAGATAACGCAGCAGCCCAAAAGTCAATTCACCGGAGTATACAATCCAGCAGTCCGTAATTTCAGACAAAGGTAAGACAGTATAATGCACCCACAGAAAAGCCCTTTGAATTCCCTCCAGAATGACTAACTGTCGGGCTATTTATACTCTACGGGGCATTCGAGATCATTCCACAACATACAGCATTGGCGTATGATCTGACCCAGATAAATCCACAACAGTTTCGAGAAAATTCCAGATGGATGACTCACAGTGTAAACAAGTTTACGTAGCTCTATTATTCTAGAAATATCCACAGTGTCTAATAATATCATGACACTCCCCCTCTTAAAAAAAAGGAAGTTTCAAACTTGGAACTTTCTTGACAATTTAAAACATTATTGTAAATAAATCTATATTACAACAGCAAAAATATATACATTATATGCGAGACAAACAATCAGCAATCAAATTGTCCTTGCCCTTAATATGTCTGATTTCAATATTGTATTCTTGTAACACTAAACTCCATCTCAACAATCATTGATTTTTGTTTTTCATCTTATTTATGAAAACAAGTGGATTGTGATCACTGAATACAGTAATTGGCAACGATGAAGAAGTAACATAAACATCAAAATGTTGTAAAGCCAATATCATTGCCAAACATTCTTTCTCAATTGTAGAATAATTTCTCTGATGTTTGTCAAATTTACGTGAAAAATAACATATTGGGTGATCGACAGAATGACTAACTGTCGGGCTATTTATACTCTACAGGGCATTCGAGATCATTTCACAACATACAGCATTGACGTATGATCTGACCCAGATACAATCCACAACAGCTTCGAGAAAATTTCAGATGGATGACTCACATAATACAGTGTAAACAAGCTTACGTAACTCTATTATTCTATAAACATCCACAGTGTCTAATAATACCATGACAACTGTACTGATTTCATGGCCATGACGAACACAGCCCCTGTTCTCTAGTCCAATTTTCCCCCTCGATAACCGCAAAACTGGCCGAGAAAAGCGGTAATCAGTGAAGACCTCGCCTGGTGGGATTCGTTACACTTGAGAAGGAACAGCATGACGAAAAGCAATTAACACAGACACAGGAGTTGATAAACCAATTCCGGAAATACACGGATGGTTTACGGACAATGACGAGTGGCCTATTCACATATCATAACAAAGTAGTTCGCATAAAATTCCGGCTGTAATCATTGAATATGGGGTCGATGTTGAAACCGGTATTGAATTTTACGGAAGATATAATTGTTATATTTTCTAAGGTAAGAAAAGTGTGAAATTCCGTCCAGTTGAAGTGTTTTATAAGCAAGCGCACTGATATACAGGGTGTATCAAAAAAAACGGAGTCCTAGTACGATGACATATTTTTCATTGAGCAAAGGAGAAATCTATTTTTTTTGTTGATTTGTCATTAAGACCGACCCTTTGGGACTGACCAGCTGAACAATTCAATGATCTGTGATCAAGCATGTTAGAACAATAGCTATTCTTCAATTATGAGTGAAATGTGACTTGCGCCAGATTTGGTTTACATCATTCGTCTGCCCTGAAATACGGTGTACAAATGAAATGTTTTTTATCCACTCTGAATTCATTGACATTTTGAAAACAAAACGGTGTACAATTAAGATGTCTTTTAACTCTGAATTTAACAAAAAGGTGTACAATTCAAATGTCTTTTTAACAGACAATTGAATCTCAATCTTCAACGTGTCCTCCATTTCTCTGGATGCAGGTACGCGCACGTTCATTCATTGCCGCCACGGCCCGTCTGATAAGTGCCTGGTTCTGCCTCAGGTTGTCAACTTCTGTTATGATGCGCTGTTCCAGGTCATTGAGATCTGCTGGAGGCGTGATGTACACCCTGGACTTTAGGTAACAGTTAAAATACATTTTAATTGTACACCGTTTTGTTTTCAAAATGTCAATGAATTCAGAGTGGATAAAAAACATTTCATTTGTACACCGTATTTCTTTTCTTTCAAGGGCAGACGAATGATGTAAACCAAATCTGGCGCAAGTCACATTTCACTCATAATTGAAGAATAGCTATTGTTCTAACATGCTTGATCACAGATCATTGAATTGTTCAGCTGGTCAGTCCCAAAGGGTCGATCTTGATGACAAATCAACAAAAAAAATAGATTTCTCCTTTGCTCAATGAAAAATATGTCATCGTACTAGGACTCCGGTTTTTTTGATACACCCTGTATGTTAAACTGTTATGAGGCGGGCTATAAATACGTGAGCACGTGTTTAGATAGACAGCAACATCATGACCATGTCTCGACGCTAAGTTCATCTAATAAATTATTCTCTGTCGCCCTGAGTTAAAAAACAGTCACGAATATCGGAAAAAGTTCAGTGTATCGATCAGCTCGGTCGTTGGGGGAAATCGGAAAGTTTTGGATATTGAAAACGACGGAATGGCAGTTCGTTTCGCGAGCGACATTCTCGACGTTTTCTATTGTGAACAAAGAAATCGGCATATCATACATTGGGTTTTCAAACTGATAGACATATTATGCTGACGTCCAATTACTATGTATTTCATTGAAATGAATTGTAGGTCATTTCAAAACTGTAACCATTTATTGTGTCTTTTGCTGTCCCGTGGTTGCGATTTTGAATTTTCCCACAAAGCATTTCCATGAAATATATTGTGTAATCAAATTGAGTCATATATAACTTTCTTTGTGGTTGTTAAGTCTGAAAACCCAGTATGTATGTGTTTCAAAACTATTTTGAAAAACGTGCCTGAAATGGTGGAAAATACTAACGTTTTCAGTTCATTCACCGGATTAATTAGTTTCCATTTAAATTCACAGAAGAGTTCACATCCGTTCTCACCGTGCACATATAAATGAGGATAAGAGGGCTATATTTTAGAAGGGATAAGGAATATTCCGATGTGTAATTGTAATTTGAATGAATGTCTCCAACTTCACCGGCAAACATTATAACTGAGTACCTCATTCAGTTTACAATCACTTTGTTCTGAGCGACAAGAAAACAGCTGTTCTTTAGTTCAGCTAACAACATGATAAGCGGTTAAGCCTCCTAAGCTCGAGATGAGCCGGGTGTAATGTCCGTGTCAGACAATTAACAAAATTCAAGTGGATCCCGTGAACAATTTATAGATAAAATTCCATGTTTCCAGACTGCTTCAGCAAGTACCACTCGAGTATACCCGTGAGTAGTATACAAACAGTCTTAACCCGGCCCTGCACCCCTTCTTTATTATGTATTAAAAATAGAGTTATCTCCCCTAGTTGAAATTTGTATCAGGGGGCGTGGCCTGTGAGTGCACTCATTGACACCGGTGTGAGTGGAGGTGGTTTCAAAATGGCGGCTTGTTTGTGTGTGTTAGGGGTGGTGTGTTTCAAAATGGCGGCTTGTTTGTGTGTGTTAGGGGTGGTGTGTTTCAAAATGGCGGCTTGTAGTTGTGTGTTAGGGGTGGTGTGTTTCAAAATGGTGGACAATTGCACTTGCCTCACCCCAGCCCTCATTTGCATATTTTCAAAATGGCGGCTTGTTTGTGTGTGTTGTGGGTGGTGTGTTTCAAAATGGCGGCCTGTAGTTGTCCACATTATGCAAATGAGGTCTTTGGGTTTTTCCCAAAGGGTGGCTTAATTTTCAAAATGGCGGCTTGTTTGTGTGTGTTGTGGGTGGTGTGTTTCAAAATGGCGGCCTTGTTGTTACTGAAAATATGCAAATGAGGTCTTTGGGTTTTTTCAAAATGGTGGCTTGTTTGTGTGTGTTAGGGGTGGTGTGTTTCAAAATGGCGGCTTGTTTGTGTGTGTTGTGGGTGGTGTGTTTCAAAATGGCGGCCTGTGGTTGTCCCTCCTTTTGAAAATATGCAAATGAGGTTCAATTGGATATAAAAGGAGTCCATTTTTAGGTAAAGGGTGTATTCAATGCATTACTCTGCGTACGGTCAATCAGTTTCCCACTACACATGTATGTTTATTATCCCTTCCAATGTTGACGATGGATATAAAAGGAGTCGATTTTTAGGGATAGGGGTGTATTCAATCTGCCTTACCTGACCTGCCTGCCTGCCTCCCTGCCTGCCTGCTTCCCTGCCAGCTTGCCTATCCGCTTGTGTGAGACGAAAAGCATGAGACGTGGAGAAGATTTTCCAGACGATCTAGCAGCACCTCCGGTTGAAGTCTTGCCTGAAGACGAGCGTGTGCGGGCCATTTATCAACGTCACTGGGCTACCATACGCCATTGTTATCACCGTAACCGTCGTCTTTTGGATTTGTACAATTTTCGCTTGGAGGACCTCACGTATCTTCCTACTTACGCCGAGAACATTTTCCAAGATCAGGGTACTGCCTTCAAATTGAATGTGACATTTGGGTATATCTTACGGCAGAAAAACACGGACCAACTGCGGTATTTCTATCCGAGTAATAATTCGTATGTGTTTGACCAGCCATTCACGATCACAGATGCTATATCTCTGGAGCCACTCATCGACCAATTGACTACGTTGGATCCATTGGAATGGGCCCGGTTGCAACGCCCCAATACCCAATGGTTGGTGGAAATGGTGACTAACGTCACATTTTTCATCACGAAAATGCGAGATCACCAGGGCGAAAGGGGCCCTACAAAGACCGCAAATGTCTGTTTCGATGTTTGGCCGTGCATCTGGACGAGTGTGACCCCAGGCGTTGTGACACAGTGGCCGATGGCTATTGGGAGGAGTATTTAGAGCAGCAAGACGTGGATAAGCGGCACTTCCGTGGAGTTCCCTTTAAGAATTTGGATGACGTGGAAAGACTGTTCGATATTAATATCTTTGTTTATCGATTACGATGCGAGGAGGATACATTTGTGGCTGAATTGGTTCGGCGATCAACAGAACGGTATGCTGCTACGATGAAAGTCAATGTGTTCGATGACAATGGCGTGAGTCATTTTTCGCTCATTCACAATATGAGTCAGTACGCTCAGTCTTTCAGTTGTGCCCAATGCCATCGTGTGTTTAAAAAGTCTTACAACTTACATTGCCACGAGAAAATCTGTGACAACAGTGTCAAGCGAGTCTATCCGGGTGGAGTGTATCATAATGCACCTACTATTTTCCAGGAACTGGCCGATGAGGTTGTGATGATACCGGAAGAGGACCGTTATTTTCCCTTCCGGGCATGCTATGATTTTGAGGCCCTGTTGGAGCCCATGGACCTGTTTTCGGCTAAAACGCAGTGGACACAGCGCCATATCCCCCTCAGTGTCAGCATTTCAACCAACGTGCCCGGCTATGACGCTGCACCGGTGTGTTTCGTGTCCACGGGGGAATCCCATGAGTTGATCACCCGGATGATGGAGTATTTAGAGCAAGTCAGTGCGGCCAGTACGGAATTGTTGGTGGCCAAGTTCGAGGACGTACTGGCCCAGCTGGACGACCGCATTCCTGAACCCGGTGTAGCGTTCAGCGATGATGAAAGTCCGAGTCCGAGTCGGAGCCGGAATCCCAGTCGCAGCCTCTGCAGTCGCAGGATGTCCCTTTACCTAAACCTTATGCGGAGAAATTGAAGTTACGGTTCCTTCAATACTTAGGTCAGTTACCGGTGCTCGGCTTCAATTCGGGGCGATACGACTTGAACATGGTGAAGGAATTTCTCTACCCTTACTTGGCCCAGTCCGGTACTCTCAAGTCCGTCATCAAGAAGATCAACAACCACATGGCCCTCACTACCACATCACTGCATTTCCTCGATGTAAGGAATTACCTGGCACCTAATTGTAGCTATGAGCAGTGGGTCAAGGCCTATGACTGTGCACAAACCAAAGGTTACTTTCCTTACACCTATATGACGAGCCTGGACCGCTTAGAAGACACCCAGTTGCCACCCCGGGAAGCGTTTTACAATGACCTGAAAGGGGAAGCTCTGCCGGAGGCCACCTACATCGAACTCCAACAAGTATGGAACTGCCACAGCATGAAGACGTTGCGTGATTTCCTGGTGTGGTATAACAACCTAGATGTGGTTCCCTTTCTCGAAGCGGCCGAGAAAATGGTGCAACTCTTTCGTCGCCAAATGCATG
>JAVTVY010026268.1:0-10594 GCA_036873755.1 Hanleya hanleyi | reverse complement strand
GTATGTTTCACCAAAACCGAGGAAATTAAATGCAAGATGCAAATTGACTTGGCACTTATGAGTTACCATACAAAATGTCAAGTACTTTTTATCCGGTAAGAAAATCACATAAATGAAGTAAAAATATATTCGGATACAGTTGAATTTTGTCTTTCATTTCACCTTCACTTCATCTGAGGGTTTACTATTACTTTAAGCCTTAACTTATAGCAGACACGTCGGATTTTTTTCTTATTTTATTGCGAAATATAAATATGTTAAAAAATGAACGTACGCTAAATAAAACGCTACAATGTTCATAGGCGCAGACGATTAGCATGACCACCTGCAATATACCATTATGGTGTACATGCATCATTTGGCTCATTCTCTCTAAAAAAAGTTGAGTGAATTTTCACTCAAGTAAGAGTGGAAATTGATCCCACTCAATACTCAAGCATAAGAGTGGAACTTGAGTGAACTTGAGTGGTTTTAACTCAAGTTGAGTGAAAAGTAACTCAAGTTGAGTGAAATGTAACTCAACTTGAGTGTAAAGTAACTCAAGTTTGAGTAAACAGGTACATTTCACTCAAACTTGAGTGGAACAGTTCACTCACGTTTTTTTTAGGAAGTTATTTCCTATCAACTGTGCGTTCTGAAAATGAAATATATGTAGATGATAGAGGTTTTGGTGGAGGAGTTTATAAAGTGTCATAATGACCAATGAGTTGTGTAATTGTTGCGGCCCCTGTTTGATGTGATCTGAATGTCATCGTCCTGACACTATAATTTATGAGGCTTAAAGAACAAATGATTTGGGATAATATAAGAAAATTTCGTTTTAATTTGCATATCTATAGTTTATTGCGAGCTGCCAGGATGATGATAACTCAGCTGGCGTCCGTCGGCCTTGGACAATTCATTTTATTTGAGTGTTCAATGATGCAAGTCTGTATAATACTTCACAGGCTACCGTGTGGACAAATTAATGCATGCATGATTAACCAAAGTGAAGCGGATCCTGATCAATGTTTTACAATTGGAGAATATTATATTGTGACTGATAGCTATGAGAAGATGGCATTCTTCATATGGAACGTGCGGACAGGAACCTTATACGTGATGGAGTTTCCATAAAATATATCATTGGTCAGTGAAAATTTTGTCCGAATGAGTATGCCAATCACAATAGTGTTAGACATCTTGAAACAAGAATATGGTCGCCTTCGAGCTTGAATAACTACCGAAAATGGTGGCCAAAGTAATTATGGTCCTCTCCTGTATGCTTGGGCCAGCTTGACAACTACAGAGAATGGCAACCAAAGAAATTAGGTCATCTCCCGTATTAGTGGATCAGCATAAACAACTGCATAGAACGGCGACCAAACAAATTATAAGGTCGCCTCCGACCAGGAAATTAATTCTTCATCGAACTTGAACAACCACAGGGGATGGCGAACAGAAAAATGTATTGTCGCCCCTGTATGGTGTTCTATTTGGGCCAAGTTTGCGTCGCATGGCGACTTTTAGAAACTCGCCACTCGCCACGCGCCGTGGACCTCTCCGGCGCGCGGCGACTGGCGACTTTCTGCTATCTCTTAACCTGCAAAAACTCGCCAGTCGCCACGCGCCGTAAAACACGGCGAGTTTCGCTCTATCTCTTAACCTGGAAAAACTCGCCGCGCGCCACTCGCCGGACAAACCACGGCGCGCGGCGACTGGCGACTTTTGACTCCTGGAATTCTCAGAACTTTTTCTCAAGTGCGCATGCCCGAGGAGCATCAATTATGCAGTTCCAATATCATAAATCACACTCGCGATCTCATAGAATTTGAGGAAGTTAAAAAAAATATGGAAACTGTTGAAAGAAATACGTCTTTTCATCTTTAAAAATAGGGTCTTGATAGTTTGTAGAGTTTGTGATACAGGAAATATCAACCCAACAAAGAGCCACTCTATGGATTAAAACAGCAATAAAGGATCTCTTATACAAAGATATCGCCCGTTTTTCACATAAAACTTACGAAGAGAGAAATTCAATCATCCAGAGAAAATGTTAGCATTTTTTCTTACTTTTTTAATCAATATGACGATGACGCTCTATTCGCTTTCTTAATATTTCATACAGCATATTAGTTGACGTTGCTTTTATCTTGTAAAACAAAATTCCCGCGTCGAGTGCTTTATTGTATCTTAAATAAGGAACAATTTCAAAGCGATTCATTCTGAATTGAAAACGATATGCTGTTTTATAAATATATATAGGCACTTATAAAAAAAAAGGTTCAAAAAATGATTGAAAACTTTTTAAAATATACCAGCAGATAATAACGAGAGTATGCAAGTTCTGCACAGAAACGGATAACGAGTATTTTAATGAAAAAATATCTGCACATTTGACAAAATTAGATTGCCCTATATGCGTATTGCATTAAAAAGAACTTGTTTCAAAAAACAACTATATTAATTATTACAGATAGCTTGCATCTTCAAAATTAGTCACATTGCATCAGATGTAGCTGGAGAGTTCATTCATTAGAAATTATGTATATTTATGCACGAGGAAGAGAATTAAAATTAAATTAAATGACAGCACGTTTCGAACAAAATATTCCGATAATTGATGCTCCCCGGGCATGCGCACTTGAGAAAAAGTCCTGAGAATTCCAAAAGTCAAAAGTCGCCAGTCGCCGCGCGCCGTGGTTCATCCGGCGAGTGGCGCGCGGCGAGTTTTTCCAGGTTAAGAGATAGAGCGAAACTCGCCGTGTTTTACGGCGGGTGGCGACTGGCGAGTCTTTGCAGGTTAAGAGATAGCAGAAAGTCGCCAGTCGCCGCGCGCCGGAGAGGTCCACGGCGCGTGGCGAGTGGCGAGTTTCTAAAAGTCGCCACGCGACGCAAACTTGGCCCAAATAGAACACCATACCCCTGGGTCCAGCAGAAAAGTCCTGGTCGAAACGGACAACAAATGTATTTATCGCTTTCGACCATATAGGTTATGGTACAGAATACCAACCATTTACTATAGGATCGCGCTCCAATCGAGTAATATATATGGTCACTATACGACCCTGAAACAATTTGGTCGGATAGCGACAGTCTGTACGTCTTAATCTCCTAAAGTTTCGTGTTTTTTATTATCAGTGGTGGAATGAATTTTATGGCTGAATAACTGGGTTCGGTGTATAAGGCATATTGTTATGGTTACCCCCAGTAAATTTCGTCACTCGTTAGTTCATACCTCACGTGCGTCTTAGAGATTAAGCTTTAATGATACATCATTAGGGGTCATTTCAAGCGTGTGCCCTTGAAAAGGTATATTTCTAGAAGACAGAGACATCGATGGAAAAAGTTATAAATTGCTTTTCTACCGAACGGTGTATTGTCGGCTCCTAGCCTGCCTGAAATAGCTGAATTTCATCGCCTTGGAACTATAATTCAGAGGGCTTCCAAATGCTTTTAGGCTAATATCAGATAATTTCGTTTCAATTTGAATATCTGTGGCTCATTTCGAGCTGCTGGGACGAAGATAACTTAACTGGCGTCGTTCATTTATGCTTCCTACTGATGCGTACTCCGGTACTTATAAACGAGTTGATGGTGACCAGAGCACAGAGCAATTTTTATAGGTCACAAAACTCCATTAAATTTAAGGGCTTGACTTCCGGCGAACAATGATTGGCCATTATAGGTTAGACGCCATGCACCATTAAAATTCTTTACTTATTATGTAGTATATTTGGCCGACATACCTCCAGAAAACCCTATTCCCAATATTTCGTTGCAACAAATGACCTACCGTGCTGGAAAGACTGATTTGTTCTGCCAAATTTATCGGGAATTTGAACATATGATGAGCGGCTCCTTTTCGAAGCAGCCACCATGACAGACAATCACCCCGCAGAAACTGAAAATGCTTGGAGGTACCAGACAAAAAACGGTCACAATATTACTCTCTGCAGGCACCATTCTAGCTTTTTGTATATTTTTCTTTTTCAAATAATCCAGAAAGAATTTAACCAACCATTCCTTCCAGGGATGAATAACAGTCAATCAGCGGACGCCCGGCCTGTTTTCTGTGGTATTTCATCTCTATACACAATTGATAGTGGTGTCTATCCTATACCTGACTGAACCAGAAATGGTTTGCTATGTATTTTAAAATGTTTCCATAACATTTGACTCTCAAAAGTATATAAACCACCTTTTCAAATTTTAATAGGAAAAAAATCCGGCCCAGTTTGATTGTCGACCTCCAAAATTTGCTGTAATCTTGTCGGGCGGATCTGGCAGTCTTATCTCGGATAAATGGTGGGGAATGTATGCTGAATTTCTTTTATAGGTTTGAGCGGAAAGGCCAGGCTACCTGGTGTGGTGGGTCATTTGTTGCGGCGAATAAATAAGGAATATAGTTTTCTGGAAATGTTTTCAGCCAATTTTAAGTAAGGCCGTTTTTTCAGTTGTTTGTAAATGCGGACGGGAAGCAATTATTGAACATCCACACAACTATTCAACTCGTGTTGTGTACTGAACAGATTATTGAGAGGTCACAATGTCAGGTCCAAGCTTTTAATATAACAAGTTTCTTATGATTCAGTTTAAAGCATCCCGGCTACTGATACATATGTACTGGCGGCAAAATATTAGGCAAACAGTCTGAACATGTTACATGGCGACGTTAACCTTGTGTCTGAGTAAACTAGACATTCTATGATCTTCTTATTTCGAGGTATATACAGGAGGCTACAATAAAGGGTAACATGACCGTATGAATGATGGAATTAGATTTGTAGGGATATGTCGAGTGTTCCTATCTTGTGTTCAAGTATTCCGATAACCTCAGACGCTCTCCCCGAACAATGACTCTAAACTTTCCCATTCAACTCACGATAGGGTTAATCCCTTTCGGTCGTCCACGGAAGCGTAAAGTTGGTGAGACTGACTCCTCCCTATTTATTTTATATTGACACAAAGTCTTATGCGAAAATTTCTTGATATTCATAGTCTCACATGGAGTGTATTTTACAGGACGACTCCGGAGTCACTATTAATCGTTAGCCACAGTTTCGTATAAAGCCAACACAAAGAAACAATGTTGAATTTGTTGCGGATGGAAATCGTTCTCTTTAGAGCCTTTTCTAACTATTGAAGGTATATAGTATGGTTTCTATGGTAATGACACGTCGGTCGTCTGTTTCCCTGAAGCTGGCGTCTCCCCGAGTCCGAGCGTTTTTCGTCTCAATAGTAAAAACTGAATATTATTGAATGCAATACAAACTATTATGGTTCCAGTCAAAATGATCAAATACACATAAGAATGTCTGATTCAGACACTGAGCAAATGTTTGCCATTTTAACAATTAATGGCATATTTATTCGATCTTCGAAGGATGTCCGCTGGTGATTTAAGGGTTTTCAGATTTGTGTTCGTCCTCTCCCGAAGGTTATCTCCCTTTTAAAGAGCAGAACAGATGTTTCTTTCAGCTCAGTGTTTTGCGCACCAACACGCACGAAATGTGATACACTGTGTCTTCAAGTAGAGTAACTATAAAGAAAGTTAGACACGGTATATTTATGCGATTATTCCTTGAATATATACTTCTAGTTTGAGGCTATTTCCGTTTTTTGTTTAATATCAGCTTCATCTCAATCGCGATTTAGTTTCAGCCGGTGAGGCCAATTCTTCCAACTGTTCGAATAGGACTAAGGAAAGATGTTAAATGAGTATAAGTATCATATGTTCATGAACAGTGAAAATGCTAATAAAATAAATAAATATATGAATAAATAAATAACATTTAAGATGATAGCTAGACTGAGTGTTAAATTGGAGTCAGTGTTCAAAGCGTAGGACTATGGATATTTATAACCAAATTAATCCTGCAAACTTTTGCTGTAAATTTTACAGTAATATACAGTAGTGTTTTTTTATTGCAATTAACTTATTGCAAAATATACAGCACATATTGCGAATGTACAGTAAATTACTATAACAATACATTACTTAGTGTACTTCGGAATATTTATTGTACATAACAAATACATTACATATAGTGTACTTCGAAATATTTACTGTACATAACAAATACATTACATATAGTGTACTTCGAAATATTTACTGTACATGCACAGTAAATTACTGTAACAAATACATTACATAGTGTACTTCGGAATATTTATTGTACATAACAAATACATTACGTATGTACTTCGGAATATTTATTGTACATGTACAGTAAATTACTGTAACAAATACATTACACTGTGTACTTCGGAATATTTATTGTACATAACAAATACATTACGTATTGTACTTCGGAATATTTATTGTACATGTACAGTAAATTACTGTAACAAATACATTACACTGTGTACTTCGGAATATTTATTGTACATAACAAATACATTACGTATTGTACTTCGGAATATTTATTGTACATGTACAGTAAATTACTGTAACAAATACATTACACTGTGTACTTCGGAATATTTATTGTACATAACAAATACATTCACTTAGTGTACTCCGAAATATTTATTGTACATAACAAATACATTACAAAGTGTACGTCGGAATATATATTGCACATGTGGAGTAAATTACTTTAAGAAATACATTAAATAGTGCATGTCGGGATATTTATTGTACATAACAAATACATAGTGTATTACGGAATTAAGAGTAATTATGGGCCACCGAACGGCATCTTAACGAAGTATATTTTTGCGAATTATGGAAAATTGCTTGGAAGGAGATATGCTATTGTCAGCTCTTTTCTTATTGTTTTCCTCAAAACATTTCTACATATTGCAAAGATATTTCTGAATATTACAGAGATATTGAACTGCAGTGATATTGGGGTTTATTACCAATCTGCTTTATGTGACAGTTAACTTGTAGTGAGATAATTAGATCGACCGATGATGATAAACCCCCCGATACCCCCACAAGAATATTTTGAATTTTTAAGATTGATTTCATGCAATTTTTGGATAGTTTTATTTAAGGCTAAGTTGGCCTGAAAACTATATTAACTATTACGTGTAATTTCCAAAATATAAATAGTTAGAGGTATTTGTGCTGATTAATAAATCATGTAGACCCTTCTTATTGCATATTCAATATTTGCATAACATATAATAATAAGACATAATAACAAGTGGAATTTCTATAATACAGCCCTTTGTTAACTGTTGCTATGATAAACTTTTTCCAGAAAATAATTAGAATTTCTTAGGGAACAAACTATGAAAATTGCTAGTTAAAGAGATTAGACTCTGAAATCGCCAATGTCACTTGGTTTGAGCTTACTGCTCATCTATTACAGAGATATTGAACTGCAGTGATATTGGGGTTTATTACCAATCTGCTTTATGTGACAGTTAACTTGTAGTGAGATAATTAGATCGACCGATGATGATAAACCCCCCGATACCCCCACAAGAATATTTTGAATTTTTAAGATTAATTTCATGCAATTTTTGGATAGTTTTATTTAAGGCTAAGTTGGCCTGAAAACTATATTAACTATTACGTGTAATTTCCAAAATATAAATAGTTAGAGGTATTTGTGCTGATTAATAAATCATGTAGACCCTTCTTATTGCATATTCAATATTTGCATAACATATAATAATAAGACATAATAACAAGTGGAATTTCTATAATACAGCCCTTTGTTAACTGTTGCTATGATAAACTTTTTCCAGAAAATAATTAGAATTTCTTAGGGAACAAACTATGAAAATTGCTAGTTAAAGAGATTAGACTCTGAAATCGCCAATGTCACTTGGTTTGAAGTTCATTTTTTTACAGAGGGAACTGAACAGTTACCCATTTAGGCTGACTGACCGTTTTTAGCTAGTCTAGGTGAAGGGAGACGTAGCAGTTAAGAGAATCGTACAATTGCCCCTATTCTGCATAAGGTGCACTTCAGCTATTCCGTTTTAATTTTTAATTTTTTGACTTACAGAGTTTTCTCCCCTCGTAAGTAAGCGATTCTGCTTGTGGCCTGTGGCATGGAAATGAGCAAGGGAAAGAAAATCATCGATGTATCTTTTTTCCTCTCATCCAAAGATTGAATGATTTTTCATGTGTTAAAGTGCACCGGCAGCATTCAGAAAAAAAAATCATTTGACTATACCTTCAATTGCTCGATTTCTGTGAAAACGACAACACATGAAATTACCCATAACGAGAAAAACAACAAAAGCTGGCATTTTCTATGACCTCCGTTTCATGGGTACTTCAACCTGCATAGTTAAAAAATTTACGAAATGCGCTGTACTCATATGAAAGTGACATTCTGGTGTGAATCTGCGGCTTACTGCTCAGTGCCCTCAAGATAAACTATTTTACGAAAAGATCGGTGAGTCACGCGAATAATAATTAGCGTCAGATGGTCGCTCGGGTCCACTCCAATATAGACCGTGAAACCTGGAGAGTCGTGTAACAGAACGTAGAATACTTGTACGTCTTGTCGAATCAGTCCAATGGGGTTCCCCACTTGAACCCCATGGTAAACTGATGTAACAGTCCATTACACTTCCCCACTTGAACCCCACAGTACCGGGGGGGTCGTCAGGTGCGAACGACCCCCCCTTGGACGCGCCAAAAAAAAAACAGAAGAAAAAGCAAAAAAACAAAACAAAACAAAAACAGAGAAAACGAAAATAAAAAAAAAAAAAAGCAAAAGGGAAAAGAGAGAAATAAAAAATGCCGCCCACTTTTGATTTGGGGGGGGGGGGAGGGGAGGGCGAATATCTTTGGGCCCCCCACTTTTCAGCATCCCTAACTGACCATGTCCCAACATAAAAATTACAGATAGAGTGCCAGACGTGCAGTGGTGTGTTATAGGCCTGTTATGTTTGTGTCAAACCAGGAAGTCAAGTGGAGTCCGGCATATTCTTCAATATCGATGCGGGTTTTTGCGAAACAAATGTGAAAATAGAACCATAAATCTATATACATTGTGTTAAGATTTGTTTCCGAGAAAACGCGTAAAACGCATCTCCGGCAACCGGAGATCCCGGAGCTTCCGGGGCCTAGTCGGCCCCTGGACCCTCGCCTGTCAGGTTGTGCGAATCGCTCATTTTAGCTTTGTGTAAATGAATGGCTCTCATACTGGTTCTAATGTTCCATGAGTTCATCGCCTTTTTATGTGTTTTTTTCTAATGTGTTAAATATAACTAGAAGGTCAATGGATTCGCGGGCATGAAGTATGATTTTTTTTCAATATCGATGAGTGCTTATAAATGCGAAACATACGTGAAAATAGAACCAGAAATCGGTATATATTATGTTTGAATTTATTTCTGGGAAAACGCTTAGAACACATCTCTGGAGATCTGGAACTTCGGAGCTTTCGGGGCCTAAGCGGCCCGTAAACCCTCGCCTGTTGGTCTGTGAAGGTTTTCTTGTTTTATCGTTGCGTGAATGAATCGTATCGGTAGGCATATTGGTTTCCCTCCCAAGAACTAAAAGTCATCGTTTTGTATGTTTTAAATATAACTAGAACGTCAAATGGATGCAGGCAATTAGGTGCGATGTTTTCAATATCGATGCATGCTTATAAGTGCAAACAATCGTGTAAATAGAATCATAAATTTGCATGCAGTATGATCAGTTTTATTTCTGGGAAAACGTTCAGAACGCATCTCCAGCAATCTAGGACCTCGGAGCTTCCGGGGCCTAGGCGGCCCCTGGACCCCCCGCCTGTTGGGCTGTGATAGTGGGCCCCCCCACTTTCAATTACGTTCCGGCGACACTGGGTTAGCCTACGAGGTATATCGGCCCAAAGCATTATTATTGTGTTTTCAAGATGACAAGTCTGAAGAGAATAAAATATAATACTGATATTTGACAAATGATGTGTTAGTTTAATTGTTGGAAATCGCTCAGAATGCATCTCATGCCATCAAACCTCTATAATATAACCCTAAATCTGCATACATTATGTTCAGATTTAATTCCGGGAAAACGCTTAGAACGCATCTCCGGCGATCTAGGACCCCGGAGCTTCCGGGGCCTAGGCGGCCCCTGGACCCTCGCCTAAAGTGCTATGATAGTCGACCCCCCCCTTGAAAAATCCTAGCGACGCCCATGAGTACACTGATGTAAGAGTTCGACAGAGATCTCCAACCGAACTGTTGTTTTGCCTGTTTTGTTGTTTCTCACAACATTTTTTTATATTCGCCGTCAAGCAAATGATGACATTTGGAAGTATAGAAATTCAAATATTAAGTCCTATAAAGTTCAAAACGTCATAAATATGTCAAAAATTATAATTTCGCCTTGTAAATAGGACATGCACATCTTCAAATCATAGGTAACACATATGTAAAGTTTCATTAAAATAAAGGCCAAATCTTAAGAGGAGTAGTCCGGACAAAATTGTCTCTACATGAGAATAGATCCTGAAAATGGCAAAGTCCTATAAAGTTCAAAACGTCATAAGTATGTCAAAAATTATAATTTCGCCATGTAAATACGACATGCACATCTTCATATCATAGGTAACACATATGTAAAGTTTCATTAAAATAGAAGCAAAATGTTAGGAGGAGTAGTCCGGAAAAAATTGTGTCTACAGACAGACGGACAGACGGACAAGCCGAT
>JAVTVY010026267.1:0-103174 GCA_036873755.1 Hanleya hanleyi | reverse complement strand
GGCTGGTGGATATCATCAACTGAAAGAAAACGACAGGGTTCCCACACCTTGGGGATTTCAAAATTCCAGACCTTTTCCATACCTTTTTCAAGACCTATCAAGTCTTTTTCCAGACTCAATGGACGCTTCAAATCAGCTATTACATTATACATTGCCAGGAAGAATTTTGAGACCGTTAGGTGATATGGATCAAAACTAGTCAAGCTCAAGATGAACAATTAACTCCTTTATTATGATGATGATGTACATTGAGATCACTGCACCAACTTACAACTCAAAAATCAAAGCAGGTTCCAAATTGACAGAATGTTTCCAAAGCACAGAATGATGAACTTTTTTATTTGAAAATAAATTTACGTTTACTTTCATTCTACGAAACAGAAATTAAAAGAATCAGGTTTATTGCTCTTTTTTGTCATACAGACTCACTAAAGCCAGAATGAAAAAAAAAACAAAGACAAAAAAAAACGAAGACAAAAAAAAGACCCCAAAAAAATTAAATGAAATGGCTGAAAAGTGTTCTAGTTCTGCAAAATCTTGATTGGATTGGAGAATCCCTCAAATTAATTTCAGAATAATTGTTCATCTTTATATCGTTTGAACAAGTTAAAAAAAATATTAGAACTGATAAGACAACAAAGATAGAAAAAAATACCAAGGGAGACAACTTTTGTACAAGTGCTCTAGAAGTATTGAGCGGAGTTATCCCCCTTCAAAACGTTGCCCCTGGAAACCGTAAAACACGCAATTTGCGTGCTGCTTGGAGGAGATATTTTGTGTCAATGATCATTACCAATAAAGATTACAATTATCAACACCAGTTTTATCAGACTGTAGTAACTTACACAGTGAATGACAGGTACACGATTCACACAAACGGACGAACCCACGAGGAGATGAATGGGTGTGAATGGACTGGTGTCGCAAGACGGTACATCTTCGGGAAATTTATGACCTATTCCAAGGTTCTTAGCGTGACATGTACATGATCAGGTCAGGGCATTTGCAGCATTTCTGTTCTTCATTCAATACATAGTACTGTTCATACGCCCGATGATATGTACTTTTGTTGCTAACATTATGCAAGTTTTGTTGTTAAAAAAAATAAAACTGAACGTACTTGTAGGCCTACTCGTTTGAAGCAGCAGACATTATAAATTTAGTTGACCTAGATTCTGCATTGAAGATCAACCATTGAAACGCGGAAAACAACGAATTACGTCAATTATACAGTATTTTCGCCTGCATGTTGTCTGATCGTACTATTTTTGTTTATCTGATGATGCTAAACAATAATGATCTTGTGAACTTTGGGATAGGCCTAGGTCATAAATTTTCTGAAGATGTACCATTTTGCGAGGACAGGACCGGATAGCTCTTGGTTTCGAGATTGAGGTGGAACCCGACTACAGAAGCAAGGCCCACTGCAATGCATTGCAATGGGGAACCCCGTTATTTCAATTGTGTCCAAAGAAAACATTCAAGATTTCGTCGGGAACCATGACGATCCCTATTGGAAATACTATGAGTCGTGGGTTCCCCATATGACAATTATTTGGCGGGAGATTTCACGTTGCGCTCCTAGACCTCCGTCTGATCAACGGAGGTAAAAATTCTATCCAATGCCAGTTGGCTAATAAGATGCAAGAGAAACTACTCCGAGGCATAATAATGCGCTGTATACGTACCAGCTATGCTTTTACTTGTTTTCTTCACCATCAGATTCTGGACATCAGTGCCAACCAGTTAAGTTGGATAACCAAACACCTGGGGCACTCGCTACACATAAAACCTATTGAAAATTCGTGACATCGACCATCGAGAAAGCAAAAATTGCAAAGTTGTTAATCCTGGCGGATCGAGGGGCTGTTGCAAAATACAGCTGGAAAAAAATAGATGAGATTGAAATTGATGCTATGTACATGTATGTTTACATGTATGTTTGTTGGGTTAGTTATAAACTTTCAGTTGAACAATTGAAATAATCTTGTTATGGCTAATTCTGAAATGCGCGCGACCACTATAAGGAGCAGACTTGCCCGTTTACAGCTAACTAATAAATTTACTCATGCTACACTCTTTGAATATATTCACCTACAACATCAAATTTACAGATATGAACAAAGGCGAAAAATACAGAAATATATACAAGGGAAAACACAAAACACAGACGGATAGAATATAGCTCGTCAACGTGCCCAACAAAATGACTTAGCAGATAAAATGACGGAGCACAATGTGCTATTATATCCAGTGAATAATCTACAATTTTTGTTACAAAATACTTTGCCAATTTAATGGCAAGATTGCACAGCTGAAATGTTGGAACATGCTGTGAATCGAATGTTGACACCAACAGGTCGTCTGCCAATATTGTAGGCAACACATCCTCTATGTGTTATAATAGTAGCAAAAACATGCACACTGGTGTGGAATGGTTAGTTTAGAGAATTTTTCTGTTGCGTGAGCGAAACATTATTAAACAAGAGCCCATGAGTTACTACGGCCATCACTCTTGTCTATTAATTTCCATCGTAACTGGCCGGAGGCTCATGATGATGAAAATTAAGAAATACTAGATATACCTTTCGTAACTCGGGGGCTCTCATTGAATAATCTCTCTGTCTGTAACAATGGGTAAATGTTAATTTGCTGTGTGTTTCCTACTTTTACGTGGCAAATAGTGTATCATATGGATAGGTACATACAGCTTAGTGTTGGGAAAGGGTGTGAAGGTGTCCTCGTTGTCAAACACTTGCTTTTTTTGGCAGATTCAATTTTTCTCTCGAATATTTCTGAAGCTGCTGAGGAAGCTGGAGAGGATTTGGAAACTTATGTCCAAGCTTAGTGGTTCGGCCCAGGAAGGTAATACAAGAGGAATGTGATTTTTATATGTGTGCTGTGTTAACCTCCAGGCATTACTTCGTTCATGAGATTGGTTGTCCACGTTACGTGAACGGACACTGTATTGTCAAGTGTTGGACAATTTAATAAGGACAGCCATTTTGTGAAGCCACTACACTGAAAAGATCTGACAGTTTGCATATCCTAGATGTGTTCATGAACCCTCTGCTTGGAAAGTAAGCTTTTTTACATTTCATCGACCAGGTTATATATTTCTCAGAGTGCTGTCGCCACTGGAGCAGCAGCTTGGACCAGGCTAAATCAATGCCAAGGTACATGTATCCCCGAATATCTGTGGGATAAATGGCTTAATAGTTGTCTGGACTAAAACCTTCTTCGTTTTTATATTTCTGAGACCGGTTTTAAGACGTAATTTTGATACACTTTTGAACAACTGGCCCCAGGGCCTAAGGAAAGATGAGTCATTTTTCATAAAAAGGCAGAAAATGAGCTACCAGCATGTGAAAAATATGTTGGTTACACTGACAAGAATGATTTCATCATTGGGGTCTCCTGCCTGAATCATCACATGATTTGTGAGTTTGTGTAAAATCACATGTTTGAGTTCAAATATCAACCGTCTTTGTCAAGTAATGACCTCATCCAATGTTCAGAAAGCAGGTTTGTTTGTGCTTTTTTTTATTCAACCTTTAATTTAATTGCCAATCATTCTACATATAGAATAGAACTTGTGCAATTATCATGGTAATTAGGTACCAATGTGGTCGAATCACTCCCAGGCAAGTTTTGCAGCCTTCTGACAGACTGTCGCAAAACTTTTCTAGATTCTGCAATGCTTTTCTTTTAACCTGTTAACAGCCAATAATGCTGAGAAGAATTGCAAGCGACCCAGTGCTTATGGAAAGAGCTACATTCTTCTATTTCGACTTTTTACTTTCCCAGGTGTCAACTCTATACAGATTTCATTTAGTGGACTATAACATAATCATTTTATTTTTCACATTTCATTTAACTCTCCGCCTTACATTGTGTTACCGCATAATACAAAATTAATTCAATGTATAATACTCATTTATATGCCGCCTATGGAACCCAATTTCAATCAGTCGTATATATTATTTTTATATTCGATTTCACAAAAAAATTACACTCTACTAGATCTGTACAGTATGAATTAGACCAATAAATTTCATCTGTGATTCTGAGATAGAAGATTGTCAGTGATCAGATAAGCACTTCTGCCATTGCAGTCGTCGAAAAGCATTTTATTGTGCTGTGAAAGTTAGTAATGTGAAAAGTCAGTCATACATTACCGCCGGTATCAGTTGTTTCAACATTTTGGTAATTACACTCTTCGCCGCCTCCATAGACAGCTGGTAACGTTTCCAGCCGAGGTAGTCACCAGAACTGAGTACCGTAACTAGGAGCGCCACATCGCTAATTACAAGCGTCTGGTCCGTTATTCATAATTCAGCCGTCGTCCATTAGAGAATATCCGCGTCCATAATCCAAAGATCTATTCCATATTCCATATAACAGTATTAGCACCAAATTCAAAAAGACAATCATAGTATACATAAACATAGGCTTGTTTCCTGCAAGAGAGAAGCGGTCAACAGTTTTCAATGATGCCGGCAAGACATCATGATGTTCCAAAAATATCAAATCCGTATCGCTGATCAGTATTCTTAATCTATAATATTCGTCGTCATCTAAACGATGATGTATCTCAGTCACGCTTTGATTGTGACTGTTCATATGAGTACCACGAGGATCTTGAAGTACATGGGCTCATACGGCCCCTAGCCTCGGGTTAAGCGGAATTAGACACAAGTTACGAAACGTAACGCCATAGATCTTGCACGCTACGCTCGTATTTTGCTATCAGCATGCGATATGTATCGCCAAATTTGAAAAAACTTTGAGTGGAGGCGCTTGGTGGTGTAGCCCTGTTTTATAAGTTTCTGCATCAATGTTTTGTGACGTTGATTAACATCGTCACATTTAACACAGGATCTAGCAAATGCTACCAGGCGTGATATGTATACGCCATATGCAGGTCCTACTGGAATATTACTGTGCAGAAAGGGATAGTTTACGGTGTCGAAATTGTAATCATCTCTTTTGTCATACAGTCGACGAGAGAGAAGGCCCGCTTCATTTTCATAGAGATATAGGTCTAAATATGATGTGCCTGTAGGGTTACCTGTAGTTTCCTTCAAATCCAGTGAAGGTGGATATATATCCCTCACCGCGTCATTTATATAGCGATTATCCACAGCGAAAAGATCGTGTATATAGCGTTTGGTGAATGAGAAGGAACGGGCTTTGAATGGATCGGTTTTATGCGCCTGCATATAGTCGTATTCATAAGAGAACAGATATAGGGCAGCCAATAGGGGTACACAATTAGTACCCATTGGAATACCATTATGCTGTTGATATATTGTGATGCCAAATTTCACATAGATATTTTTAATGAGAAATTCAAGCAACTCTATAAACAAAGAAACATCCCATGAATGATATCTCTTGTATGTAGTAGAGAAAAAATGCTTTATGGCTTCCGACATTAATATATCTACGATCAGTTTTCTTGAACACAGATACTATTAATGAACTTAGACGGTCAATAAGGTCCTGATGAGGGATTCCCCCTTCTTTCAGCCATTTCATGATTCTGTTCCCCGCCCCTATATTTCCTCCATCGCCGTAGCCCTCGTATACTTTGTCGTCCTTGTCACGGTATCGGTACACCACGGTATTGTATACTGTCTTGGCGTGCTGTGGGTTCTTTAGAATCTGCCTTGTAAATGGTTCCGCTGTCTTCAACGTGATCTCTGGTTTCTATTTGCATATCAGTGACTGTACTCTGTTCGCGCTCTTCCAACAAATCTTCCGCACGCGGAATTTTAACCCTTTCCCGTTGTCAAATACGAGTTTATCGAACGCGACTTGTGTCGAGACTCCTTTTTGAGAGCAGTCATTATGTAGTTCAAATAGGCGGCGACGTTTCTCGCGAATTTCTTCGGGGTATTGAGAATAAAGTTTTACTCCACTTTGTAGTTTATTTTTCTTTCCCTGTGCTTTTTGCAGAATATTTTCCTTTTGTTTGTATGACCCGAATCCAATAACAACTGGTCTCGGATATTTTCTTTGGTTGGAAAAGGTACCAACACGGTGTACTCGCTCAACCCGTAATTCGTGTATCTCAGGGTCATTTTTGAAAATGTCCATGCACGCTTGGTTCAGATTTTCTCCAGGTTGTTCAGGGATATTTTGAACTATAATGTTCTGCCTCATGCCTCTCAACTCCAAATCTAATATTTGTGCGGATTGCAGGTCTACTTTTCTGTCGAGTTTGATTAATAAAGCCTTTACAAGTGCCAGTTCTTCTTTCAAACCGCTATTCTCGTTACGTAGGCTTTCCAACTAACCGACATTTCCCTCAGACTGCTCAGCTACATGATTTAGTTTTTCGTCTATCCCTTCTGAGCCATAAACTTCGTCTTTTAGAGTACGCATATTCGTTTCTAATCCTTCGAGTTTTTGTACGAATGTACAAGTGTACAGATTTCTGTATGGAAAGTAGAACATTGTCACCATTCCTAATCAAGCTTTTCTCTTTTCCATTTCCCAAAGGCAGCGAGATGTGAAAACCTCTTTAAAGCCTTTATACTTAAACGAAAACTTCCAGGAAAGGCTGACATAATCAAAATCAAGAAATCAACATCTTTGAAATTACAAGCGTCTAGTCCGTCATTCATAATCCAGCCGTCGTCCATTAGAGAATATCCGCGTCCATAATCCAAAGACCTATTCCATATTCCATATAACAGTATTAGCACCAAATTCAAAAAGACAATCATAGTATATCAGCCTTTCCTGGAAGAAAATTAAGGACAAAGTAAACTCAATGCGCGAGACCACTATAAGGAGCAGACTTGCCTGTTTACAGCTAACTAATAAATTTACTCATGCTACACTCTTTGAATATATTCACCTACAACCTCAAATTTACAGATATGAACAAAGGGGAAAAATACAGAAATATACACAAGGGAAAACACAAAACACAGATGGACAGAATTTAGCTCGTCAACGTGCCCAATCAAATGACTTAGCAGATAAAATGATGGAGCCAAGTATTTAACTGAATTGACTGAGACAAAGAAAATGTCTCAAACAGCGAAAATCTGACGAATTATTTCAAACTTTTATTATGTATATTTTCCAAAAAACATTCACTAGATACATTATACAAGAAATCTGGAATAACACCAGCTTTAAACCTCAGAAAAGTTCAAAATTACAGAGAGCGAATTGCATAAACAACCGGCCTTCCTTATAATCGCCGGTCGTCCTGGAATATCATCACAAAATACCAGGTTTAAAGGAATAGAAAAGCCTAAGGCGATGCATACGCATATCGAAAGAACTATATCATTAGTATTCGAAAAACAAAACAAATCAGCTTTTCTAGTAATTCCGAATGAATGAGAACATTTTGAACATCAGAGTTATTGCCCAGATCAAGAATCCGTGGAGGTCGCCATTTTAACAAGCCTGAGAGCCGTTAGCCAATGAAAATCCTTTAAATATCACATGACATTATTTCTGTGACGTAGTTGGGCCCCAGGCAGAGTAGCTAATAACATGGAGATTAATTGTAAATTATTGTCGATGGCTTTTGACAGATCGGTGGACCTTTCTTTAGGCTCCGAGACGATTATGAGGATCGTGATATATGAATGTCGAATTGATATACAGGTTGACATGTGGCATTTTGCATATGATTTCACAAGCTTTCTTTCTGAGGCAAGAATATCAGGCCACATCACCCGATAGCAGTAGAAGAAACGCTGCTAATGTTGCCGTTGTTGTTGTTTAATGATTTACCTTATGGGATAGGCCCCGGATGACAACGTGATATTTCTCGCAGCGCCATCTACATAAAAACAGTATGGCCCATCAAACATCACAGTCATTCCAGCATGTCGCAGATCATAAAGTATTAAAGTGTGAACATAGGAGACATGTGACAATGCTGCAGGCCTCTGATATATAGAGAAAGAGAGAAGGAATGAAACAGGAGTCCAGCAAAACGGCCGAATAACCACTAATAAAGCAATTTTGCCACCAAAAATTCACCCAAGTCTTCCTAATATATTAGTTAGTGCTCACGAACAGTTGTTCCGATCATATCCCGTTCTCAGCTCGAGTTTTTATCGATCTTTTCAAAGTCGTCCACTCGCCCTTTTTCCTGAGACAGGCGCCATTTTCAACGTGGTTTGACCTAGAAACCGTGGCGCTAATATGGCACGTGATCGTCGATTTCGCTGTCATTCAACATGTCAACAGGACTGAAAATCTATGTTATTGTTTGATTGGCTAGAACTTTAAGGTCAAGCGAATACGTAGCGACCTCTGGCGAACGATCTAGGTCAAACCACGCCCCCGGAGCAGTTGAAAATGGCGCCTGTCTCAGGAAAAAGGGCGAGTGGACGACTTTGAAAAGATCGATAAAAACTCGAGCTGAGAACGGGATATGATCGGAACAACTGTTCGTGAGCACTAACTAATATATTAGGAAGACTTGGGTGAATTTTTGGTGGCAAAATTGCTTTATTAGTGGTTATTCGGCCGTTTTGCTGGACTCCTGTTTCATTCCTTCTCTCTTTCTCTATATATCAGAGGCCTGTAGCATTGTCACATGTTTCCTATGAGTGTGAACGATAAATCGGTGTTTACTCAGCTGTAGAATTTTGTTAATTTTTTCTACGGGTGTTTTTGGAATCTGATGGCATAATTCTGTCATGTCGAGCACGAGTTTACTATTCCTTTAATACACTCTGAACTTCTCCGCGTGAATGCAATTTAATGCACGAGCTTTCCATCCTCTGTGTTCAAGCCGGGACCTGCCCCGTGTAATGAAGGAAACACGGCGCATGATAACGAATCTGTTCGCTAATTTAGTTGATACCAAGATAATGCCTGGTCCATTATGATGAGACATTGTTCTTTTTCCTATGACTCCACTGATTCACTCTAGCAGTGACCTGCCTTTCCAATTTACAGGGCTTCCCATCCAGATATATTTCGTCATAATCATTAACAAAACTCAGGATCAAACGTTTAAGAAGGTTGGTCGGGATTTTACTACACCATACTTCTCTCCTGGAATGCTCTATGTGGCGATATATCGATTTGATTCAACTTGTTCACGAGACTTCGGTAATCACATCAAACCCGATCTGGCCTGTCTATGGGCTTATATAGGACTATCACAAAACATACATGACCTCAAACACTGTGTTAGACATATCCGTCATCACTGTGTATAAATGTAAACCTGAATGGTCTATTTTAAATATATATTATTTAAAGTAACGGTGTGTTCCAGCAAATAGATAGGAGGTCAACTGTACAACTAAATATCATGTGGGGAATGACTATCAGTGCAGGAAGTCAAATCGTGTCACTTAAAAAAGACTATAGATATTTTAAACTTAAATCTTACAGTTTAAAAAGTCGAACGCTCGTGCCTTGAGAAGCTCACAGTTTGTGGTATTATTTAAGCTCCCACGCATGAGCCTGCATCAAATGTATGGTTCAATTTGTCAAGTATTCGGATGTTCTCATTTTCTCCAATTATTTTGTGTTCAAGTAGATATTCAAATGTGATGTTCACAACGATGATTCTATCGTGTACACTTCGTTGATGTGTCCATTCTTTCTGCCCGCTTGTCTGTTCCGTGAAATATTGGCGTTTCCTGTCAGTCTATATAACATAACACGGACACTGACACACAGGGATACGCCCACGAACACACAGCAGCCAATCAAAATCAAGGACCATTTATACGTTCCTGTCAAATCCGTGAGCCAGGCTGAAAAGAGAGAAGTCTGGTTAGAAAGCTATCGTCCTTGTACGTTCCACATTGAATAGTAAATAGTACCCCACCTAACATGAAGCGTTTGCAACGAATGTTCTGCGTTAGTGACGTGGCAGCGGAAATTTACAGATATGTACAAAGGCAGATGTCCACAAGACAATTGAGGCTATGTATGCTTGACCTCCACTGCACTGATAGCCGTATTCTTTCATCTGTTGGTTAGTTAGCGATCTTCCACGCTACTGATTGGTTTGTTAACGCGCTTAACCAAGGAATACATGTTGAAGGCTAAAGTTTGCTCTATGGGCTTATATATAGCTGTATTGTGTACGCTTTGACAACAGCTTAAAAAGTATACCCCGATGATGAATTTTCAAATGCTGGAGAAGGGCTCCACTGATTGAGAGTGAACGTCTCAGAAAAATATCTAACATATGACGAGGTTTACTTGATCTCGTGCCTTCATTTTTGGCAAAATAATAGCTTGAAGTGAATTTGACCATATATATTTCAAAATAAATCCGACAAATCTCCGAAGATATATGTGCTGGGACAGACAGTAGAGTTGCAATAGCGCAGAGGCACCCGCGAGGTAGCCATGTTAATGTCTGAAGATATGGGCACCGCTCTCGGTAAATACTACATCAATTACATCACGAAAAACAAATGTTAATCGACTTCTGTGAAGGCAAAATAATTTGTCTCTTGTTTTTGTTAACAGGATGAAGATGTATTCTATTCATGGGTCTTACAAGTGAAAAGGATGTCACATCCGAAATACAGTTGGGAGTCATCGTCTACAAAGGATCCGATAGGTTGAGTTAGCAGAATCCTGTAATCGACATTAATTTAATTGTTACCGAAATCCCAGAATAATATATATGAATATAAATAAGACATAAATCAACACAATCTAGTTTCTCACCAGAAAGAATACATACGCGTTAAAGGAGGAGCCAGGAGAACAGCGACGCCATGGATGGTTGTCTGTAAGCCAAACGCTGTTGGGTAGAACTTGGGATCAACTAGCTGTACTGGAATGGCGGGAAATGTGCTTATAACAATTCCGAGACACAATCCATTAAATATAAATACAGTAAGCAGAGTTTCAAATGAGTCCATCCATGGGTATATCACATATGTGGTAGCGAGTAATAAAGCGGAGATTGTGTGCAAATCCAAAGCGGAAACAGTTTGCTTAATCTGTATCAGACATGCAGAAATACGACCACAAATGTTCCCGACGTTGTAATATACTAGTAATCGGACTCCGGTTTGTTTAGAAAATCCTTTCGATATCGCCAAATCCACCAATATGGTATACATCAAAGCTATGCCAAAGCCCAGCATGAATCTGGCAGGAAGGTATATCAGGTACGGCCTTGACTTGAAAACATCCGTGTCGAAGAATAATTTGAGTACATTTATTTTCGGCGAATGATCATTCGAAGTGTTCGATACTCGCAAAGGCTTTCTAAAGCCTCCGATGACACACAGATTCAGCATCAAACCCGCCAGGACAAGCAGAGCCCCGCGCCAAGTGTAAATCTCCGTCAACTTCTCAAACAAGAGTGGATGTAACACTGATCCAGCAGACTGACCCACCATAACTACTGCGAGAGCCATCGCTGGACTCTTCGTGAAATACTCAGTGACGGAGACCAACGAGGCATTAAATTCAAGACTGACAGCAAATCCTGTACAGGGAAGACAACACTGCAAATAAAACGACCATCTAGAACATGTGAAATGAGAATTGTTTTGTGGCGATACCCGCCAATTAATGACTTCAAGAAGCAACGTTTATATATGTCTCATTTTCGGAATATTGCGTCAGATAAATCTTTCCATATATTTTTAAGACAGGGCCATAAGTTGAGTTTCTTTTCTTATTCACAAACAACCCTTTTTTCTCTTTTTTTTTTTTGGTGAATTTTCCTCTTCCGAAAAGCTATGATTACCTGGATATTCCTCCAATTTAATCCCCACGTAATGAAAATAGCGAAATTGAGAATTGAAAAATCATGTGCTTTAAAACTGAGAGGTAATACTTGTTGCGCTAGATTTTCTATATTTTTCTATAAAATATATCAATCTTGCGTCCATCGTCAGCCCTTCTTGCAAGGAATACAGCACCAAAATTTATACGTAAATCAATCATACTGTGGCTAAGCGACCAATAATATAGTTTTCTTCTCCAATTCGCCCGACAGTATGCATATACAGGGTATCGCTTTGGGGGGGGCTTGTTAAATTACCATATGCCAATAAAGGGATTATCCAGGAATTTAATCACAATACTTTCTACAACAATGCTTCACATGTAAACAAGAATTTGGGGTCATCTTGCTATCATCCTTGTTTGCATCTCTCTTCCAGAAAATAGTTCGTGCTACTGAAGTTTTAATTGATGCCTGCACACAACTTGATGCTATCAGCATGCTGCGAACTCGTTGGAAATACTAATGGATATATATTCATGATACATGTATAAAAGTACGTAAATAACTTAAAGGAATATACTGAAAATCAACGACGATTCTATCCCCCAACTCAGATTCTCAGGAGTGTTAATCAAGATTATTACAATTTCAACCTCTGACATACATAACCCACTTGTTCTTACCTGCAGCAATACCAAATGACACATAAAGGTAGAACACCGATGTTGCGAACGAGCTGACCACAAGTCCAAGACAGAATATTATACTGCCGATAATAGTGGTAACTCTGCAACCCAGGACTTTCACAGAAACTCCCCCTATTATACCTAATAATACAAGATTAATACGACCCATTAAGACATTAATACATTGACATATTATTGTGATTCCCGGTTGTTAAAAGGAATAGGACCCTACCCGTGCGGTTTTCGGGTGTGAAAAGGAATAGGAGCCGAACGTCGTGATATGACTGAAATAGTGTTGAAAGCGACATTAAAACATATTCATTCACTCACTCCATATTATTGGGGCCTGTAGACGCCTAGTTTTCTTTTTGTTGATTATCGAGTGGATATTTGCTGAAACGGATATGTATCGTTACAGACAAGAATTGCGAGGATAGGGTTTAGGTATGGCTATCGCCCACAGTCGGTCACTGTCTGTCCGACATCATATCAAAATAAAATCCTTAACTAATTTTTAGTTCAGCTATATGCATGTATTGCATCACAGTGTACCGATGCGCAGTTGTTTTAGACTTACCGAATATTTGTGACAACCCAACGGCAAGAGATGCAACCCAAGCAGCTTGAGATCGGCTGACATCAAACGATTCTATAAGTTCCACGTATAATAGGCCAAGAGAGAACACAAATGCTACACCAATTCCTTGCGATAACACTGCTGCCAATAACACGACCCATTTCCTTTGACAAATGTTAGATCCACATCTGTTCTCACTTGCTGCAGGTCCAGTCCTGTCGACAAGAGATTAAGACACCACTATATATATATACCGTTAACTGTCAAAAACTACGCTCGACGATTATCACCTGAATATGAAAAATTAAAGTTAATGATTAAAATCAGTACATTTCATGTACATGTTTCACAGTGATCCTACTTTAACCAGGGAGCCTATTATAGTTAGCTCTGTTCTTCAACGTAGAAAATTCCTATTCGATTAGCGAAATACACATCACATATTGTGTACTATTAGCACAAAAATTCAACCCAATATTGTTTCGTCAGCCCAGTTTGTGGATAAGATCTCGCGTAACACGGAATGGTCATAATCGACCATATGAATATTTCTGAATAACCCACTTTCATCCTATCTGTGGCATACTATACATGCTGGATATTATCACTTAATAGATTTGATATATAACCTGTGATGGGCTCAACTGGTTATCCCAAGGCCGTTGGATAGCGAAAATCCAGCTCACAGAGTAAAGGGTCTTAACCGTGTTGGAAAGCTAAAGGGCGCAGTGTGAAGTTAAGCTCGATGCGTCAAAAAATCACAAGAATCCTTTGGATTATTATATATGCTGAAATCAGGTGACTGATTAGAAATTGTTCATCTTTCGTGAGAGATCATACAATATTGAGGATCATTTTGGAGCGATCTTCTTACTGAAAAGTATAGTAATATACGTATTCTCACGTGGCAGTGGCCTTCCTGTTGAAAGGTGTTCTAATCAGTTAACAGCATCCTTCTTCTTGAGCGGTATTGTCCAGTGGCCTTCTTCATAAGCACTGATCTTGAATCTACCTTCTCTTTCAGAGGCCTTCGAATGGAACGGCTTTTCAGCAGTTTGGTTATTAAGTGGTTTTCTAAAGCCTTTAGGCTCGGTTTGCATCGGCCTTCCTATTGAGTCTTAGTCCTAGTCTTGTTAGTAACATTTACATCTACTTAGCAGCGACCTTCTCATCCTATGGTGTTCTCAAATCTTTACATTAAGTTTGCAACGGCCTTTTTTAGCAGCTTTCCAAAATCTAACATTCAATATTGTGACGCTATACCGGTGGCAACATGACATAGGATCTTATTCTGTGAATTGGAAACCGTCAAACATTCTCTTTTATACTATCCTAACAATGGGTACATGATAACAACTCATCAGACAATGGGACAATCGAATTGCCACCAGACCAAAACACAGAAATCAAAGTCTGGGTTCCACCGGGTACATGTTAGTGCATTGTACTTATCCACACCGTTAAATCATATAGCTGAATACCGAAGATCGAATCTGACGCCTACTGGAAATACAGTCAAATATAATTTCTCACAGAAGTTAACTGTTTACCAAAACAGTATTCAGAACCGAAAACAATTCCCTCGTTAAACTGTCAGCCTCGAATATAACATACACCGTACCGATAACAAGTGACAGTAAGAAAAGCTTATGAAATCATGAATTTTCACTCAAGGAAAAAGTTAATATAATAAAATTGCTAGGATAAGTATGGTGGCTAAGAATCGATATCTCACAATATGTCAATCATTTAGCTATCTGATTAACTTTAGGTATTTATTATTATTTTTACTTTTTTTATAGAAGTACCAAGACTCTGGTTTGCATGTATGTATACCATAGGACATTTGAGCTTTTGAAAAAGCGGAACA
This sequence comes from Hanleya hanleyi, assembly GCA_036873755.1. Taxonomy (NCBI): domain Eukaryota; kingdom Metazoa; phylum Mollusca; class Polyplacophora; order Lepidopleurida; family Hanleyidae; genus Hanleya; species Hanleya hanleyi. The sequence goes on along the minus strand of JAVTVY010026267.1, from coordinate 88,337 downwards.
TTAAAGGAAGTTGGCCACTCAAAGATTTTCAAGGTGTGATTTTTATTTAATTTACATATGGTAATCATTGGATAAAAACGACAACAAAAATAGGGGAACACATGTTTTTTTGCAGTATATTGGTAAGTGCGTCTCTTTAGTAAAACCGGGAAAAGATAAGAAAATAGAGAACGATTTGCTGACCAAAAAAAACGAAAAACGTTTAGTAATTCAATTTGTGTATTTAGCAACACAGAACTAGAGCGTATTTTATTGAATATGTAGCCCTGTTATAGGAAATACTGTGATTTTAGCTTTCTCATGTATTGCATATCTCAACATCGCCGGGTATGAATCTCAGAAAACAGTATCATAGGTTCGATAATTTAGTCTGCGGTTCGCAGTTAGCGGTTAGCTATTCAAAGTTGGAATCGAGGGACCAGCAAGTATTTGCTTCCAATAGAAAAATCATTAATATAAGCTCATCTTTGACGAATCAAAACTCCATATTTGGTACATATGCTATACTCAACGAGCCTCACAAGATGACGCAATTAGTTTGTCTCTACGCCGCCTGGGGGGCGCTGATCTGAACCGCAGTCTGGTAAATGTAACCACTTCTATGGCAAATTAAGACTCCATTTTTGGTACATAGACTATACTCAACGAGCCCCACAAGAAGACGTAATTAGTTTGTCTCTACGCCGCTAGAGGGCGCTGATCTGAACCGCAGTCTGGTAAATATAACCACTTCTATGACGACTTAACACTCCATATTTGGCACATAGACTATACTCATCGAGCCCCACAAGATGTCGGAATTAGTTTGTCTCTACGCCGCCAGGGGGCGCTGATCTGAACCGCAGTCTGAACCGCAGTCTGGTAAATATAACCACTTCTATGATGAATTAAGACTCCATATTTGGTACATAGACTATACTCAACGAGCCCCACAAGATGACGCAATTAGTTTGGCTCTACGCCGCAAGGGGGCGCTGATCTGAAACGCAGTCTGACCCGCAGTCTGGTAAATATAGCCATATGATGTAGTGAGGTAGAATTGACGGACTTTTCCTCCGAACTAAGCGGCGCGCCGCTATGGATCTACACTATTCTAAATAAGCCGGGTATACAATTATCTCATACCATTCATTTCACGGTGGCGCGCGGTTTTCTATATCATCTCGCAAAAGATATCTGATGGGGAGAGGTATAATTGATGAACTTTTCGTCTAAACTAAGCTGCGCGCCGCTCTAAATTTACAGTAATCAAAAATACCATGTATGTAGCCACACCATACCATAAATTTCAAAGGGACGCGCGTCTTTATTTTGACATATAAATTTGCAAGCTTTAAAAGAAAATTAAAAAATGCTGGGTTACAGCTACACCATACTATTAATTCTCAGGGGCGTGCGGTTTTTTATATCACCATTAAAAAAAAGATATCTCACGGGGAGAATCATAATTGATGGACTTTTCTTCTAAATTAAGCTGCGCGCCGCTCTGATTTTGCCCTACTCTGAAAGACCATGTACGTAGCAACACCACATCAGTAAGTTCAGAGCGGCGCGCGGCTTTGATTTGTCATATAAATTTCCACCCTTTAAAAGAAATTAAGAAAAGATGTCAGTTGTCATATAATTTCTCTTTAAAAGTAAGCGACGCGCCGCTGTGGACCTAGACTATTCTGAACAAGCCTTCATGCACCTATACCATACCATTATTTTCAGAGTGGCGCGCTGCTTTCTTTTTTTATATACTATCTCGAAACAGTAAAAAATATGAAAAAGATATATTATGCGGAGAGGTATAATTGATGACGACTCTAAACTGAGCTGCCCGCCGATCTGAATTTGCTCTATTGCGAAAGTCGACCATGCATGTAGCTACACCACACCATTAATTTAGAACGGAGCGCGGTTTTATTTGTGATATATAAATTTTCAACCTTTAAGTAAAAAATAAAATAAAAATAATGGGTTGTGATATAATTTCTCGATTTTTCTTTAAAACTAAGCGGCGCACCGCTGTGGATCTACACTATTTTGAACAAGTCTGTATACAGTTACACCATGCCATTAATTTTAGGGCGGCGCGCGACTTTGTTTTTTATATACTATCTCGAAACAGTTAAATATACGGAAAAGATTTATTATGAAGAGAGGTATAATTGATGGACTTTACGTCTAAACTAAACTACGCGCCTTACTGTATTTTAAAAGACCATGTAAGTTGCTACACCATACCATTAATTTCAGAACGGCGTGCGGCTATTTTGTATCATCTCGCACCATTAAAAAAATGAGAAAAGAAAGATGTATGATGGGGAGAGGTATAATTGGACTTTTCATAGCTACACCAAAGCGTAAATTTTAAAACGGCGCGCGGCTTTGTTTTATTTTACATATAATTTCCAACCTTTCAAAGAAATATAAAAATACTGGGTTGTGGTACAATTTATCGACTTTTCTTTAAAACTAAGCGGAGCGCCGTGATGGATCGTCATAATCCCGAACAAGCCGTGTATACATCTACACCATACCATTAATTTCAGAGCGGCGCGCGGCTTGTTTTTTATATATCATCTCGCAACGGTAATAAAATGAAAATATACATGATGGGGAGATGTAGCTACACCATACCATTACCTTCTAAGCGGAGCCCAACTTTGTTTTTTGTGCTCAATTTCCAAACATTCAAAGGAATAAATAAAAATTCTAACCTTCTGTGTTGTGCGTGTCGTGTGCAAATACATGTTGTAAATAGGGTAAACTTTCACATAGCAACAGGTTTTGCAAGAATACAAAATACTGCCTCGTGAAACAGCTCATCACGGTTGAGGGAGAGTGCGTTTACCTCCCCCCGCAATAACACAGTAACATTCTTTCCGTGATACACTGAATGAGCGCAAAGGTACTCGATATCTGAACCATTCCATTTCCAGCCCTAAACTGCCCGCTTGTCTGTATGAGAAAAGATATATAATATAACTTTGTTCTTCTTAGCCCTTCGCCCACAAATGCAGACAAACCCGAGCCTGCTCGTATTGGAAATGTCACTGTCCCGGTACTGTATCCATGGCAATCACGTGACATGTAGGTCAACTTCTATACACGCTGGGGAATACCACCTCCAGCTCATTAGTTCTCATACTTCTGTGGTTAATCTTGGGCAAGAAATATGTATAAAAAATCAATAAAAAATCAATAAAATATTTTATTTCTCTGCACTGAAAGAATCACTGATTTGTTTTGCACGATATATTTTTATGGCAAGCCAGGCAACACTGCTTGTATTTGCGGCGGGGGTAAAATGTACCAGCCGCGCTCAGAGAGAATCAGTTTTGCGCATTTGTTGATTATTTCTACATTCAAATATATCTCCTGGTTAGAATTGGATTCAAAACCTTCGTATCGGCATTTGTTGTGTAATAATTTACCGCTGGGACGTCTTTCATCCCTCGTCAAAACCCCTCGATTGCTGTGCAATCTCGGGGTTTTGACTCGGGATGAAAGACGTCCCAGCGGTAAATTATTACACAACAAATACCTCTATGTCGGTTGTGAACCCTTAAATAATAATATTGGATAAAATTGATCGATTTTCGGACAAAACAATTTGGCGCGCCGCTCTGGATCTACAGTATTCCGAACAAGTCTATAAACATGTACACCATACCATTTATTTCCGAGTGGCACGTGGCTTTGTTTTTTATATACTATCTCGAAACAGTAAAAAATATGAAAAAAATATATTATGTGTTGAGATATAATTGAGGGATTCTAAACTAAGCTGCGCGCCGCTCTGAATTTACTCTATTTTGAAAGACAATGTATGTAGTTACACCACATCATTATTTCAGAGCGGAGCGGTTTTGTTTTCGACATATAAATTTTCAACCTTAAAAATAAACTTAAAAACATATGGTGGGTTGTGGTATAATTTATCGACTTTTCTTAAAAACTAAGCGGCGCGCCGCTATGGATCTACACTATTCTGTACAAGCCGCGTATACAGCTACACTGTACCATTAAGTTCAGAGCGGCGCGCGGATTTGTGTTGTCATATAAATTTCCACCCTTTAAAAGAAATTAGGAAAAGATGTGGGTTGTGGTATAATTTCTCCTCACAACTAAGCGGCGTGCCGCTGTGGATCTACACTATTCGGTACAAGACTTTATACACCTATACCATACTATTTATTTCAGAGTGGCGCGCTGCTCTCTTTTTTATATCCTGTCTCGAAACAGTAAAAAAATATGAAAAAGATATATTATGAAAAGAGGTATAATTGATGGACTTTACGTCTAAACTAAGCTGATATTACTCTATTTTGAAAGACCATGTAAGTAGCTACACCATACCATTAATTTTAGAGCGCCGCGCGGCTTTGTTTTTGACATACAAGTTTCCAAGCTTTAATACGATTTTAAACAAAATGCTGCGTTGTGGTATAATTTCTCGACCTTTTTTTTAAACTAAGCGGCGCGCCGCTGTGGATCTACACTATTATGAGCAAGCCTTTATACAGATGCATCATACCAATTATTTCAGAGTGGCGCGCTGCTTTGATTTTTTTATATACTATCTCAAAATATTAAAAAATATGACAAACATATATTATGGGGAGTAATATAATTGATGGACTTTTGGTCTAAACTAAGCTGCGCGGCGCTCTGGATTTACCCTATTCTGAAAGACCATGTACGTAGCTACACGATATCATTACCTTCTAAGCGGAGCTCGGTTTAGTTTTTTTCTGCTTAATTTCCAAACATTCAAAGAAATAAATAAAAAATAATAAGTTGAGGTTTGGGTATAATTGATAGATTTTTGGCCAAAACTATGTGGTGGGCCGCTCTCGATGTACAGTATTCCGAACAAATATGTATACAGCTGCACCATACTATTTACCTCTGAATTTACTCTATTGAGAAAGACCATGTATGTAGCTTTTTTTCGACATATGAATATTTAACATTAAAAATAAACTTAACAACAAATGCTGGGTTGTGGTATAATTGATCGACTTTTCTTAGAAATTAAGCGGCCCGCCACTATGGATCTACACTATTCTGAAAAAGCCGTGTATACCGCTACACAATACCGCTAATTTCAGAGAGGCGCGCGGCTGTTTTATATCATCCCTCGCACCATTAAAAAATGAAAAAAGATATATAATGGGGAGAGGTATACTTGGACTTTTCATCTAAACTAAGGCATAAGCAAAGTCACTCCGAATAAAGTTAACAAACGCATATTGTCAATATGCGTTTGTTAACTTTATTCGGAGTGACTTTGCTTATGCATTATGGCAAGCTTATCAGTGGATCAACAAGATCTAAACTAAGCTGCGCGCCGCTCAAAATTTACACTAATCTAAAAGACCATGTTTGTAGCTACATCATAGCAAATATTTGAAAGCGGCGCGCGGCTTTGTTTTGACATAAATTTCCAGGCTTCAAAAGAAAAATGGCAAAAAGGCTGGATTGCGGTGGCGCGCCTGTATGCAGATACACCATTCTATTCATTTCAGAGCGGTGCGCGGCTTTGTTTTATACATCACCTCGAAACAATACAAAACGTTGAAAAAGATATATGATGTAGGGAGGTATAATTGACGGACTTTTTGTCCAAACTACACTATGCCATAAATTTCAAAGCTGTGCGCGGCTTTGTTTTGACATATAAATTTGCAGGCTTTAAAAGATAATTTAAAAATTGCTCGGTTGTGGTGGTGTGTCGCTGTGGATCTACAGTATTCTGGAAGACCATGTATGTAGCTACATGTACACCATACCGTTGATTTCAAAGCGAAGCGCGTTTTTTTCGACATATGAATATTTAACATTAGAAATAAACTTAACAACAAATGCTAGGTTGTTGTATAATTTTTCTTTTGAAACTAAGCGGCGCGCCGCTGTGGATCTACACTATTTTAAACAAGCCGTGCATACCGCTACACCATACCATTAATTTCAGAGCGGCGCGCGACATGTTTTGTTATATGTCATCTCGCAGCAGTAAATACATGAAAAAGATAAATGGGAGGAGGTATAAACTAAGCTGCGCTTCGCGCTAAATTTACTCTATTCTGAATAATCATGTATGTAGCTACATCATACCATTAATTTCAAAGCGGTTTGCGGCTTTGTTTTGACATACATCTCCAGCTGTGCGCCGCTCTGAATACTGTATTCTGAAAGACCGTGCATACAGCTGCAACATAAATTTAATTTCAGAGCGGTGCGCCGTTTGTGTTCTTTTCGGTTTAATTTCAAAATGTTCAAAGAAAAAAAAAAGAAAATACAAATAGGTTAGGTAAAATTAATCGAATTTTCAAAAAAAACATAAGTCGCGGTTCTCTCTGGATCTACTCTATTCTCCAAGAACATGTATATAGGTACACCATAAACTTAATTTGAGAGCGGCGGACGGCTTTTTCTACTTATAATTTCGAAACTTTCGAAAAGCAAAACAAAATATGTTGGGTGTGTATAATTTCTAGACATTGTTTAAAGTAAGAGGCGTGTCGATTTGGATCTACACCATTCTGATCAAATCTGTATACAGCTGCAACATACAATTTATTTCAGAGCGGCGCGTTTTGTTTTGTTATACAAATATAATATTGAAAATGTATAAAATAAAAGGATATATGGATACTTCGTCAAAACTAAGTAACGCGTCGTTCTGAATTTACTCTATTTTTAAAGACGTATACTGTTACACCATAAAATTAATTTCACAGTGCCGCGCGGCTTAATTTTTGACAATTTTTCGAACCTTTCAAAGAAATATAAAATATGCTGGGTTGTGGTTTTCTTGGCTTTTCTTTAAAACTACGCTGCGCGCCGCTGTGGATCTACACAGTTCCTAACAAGCCTGTGCACAGCTACACTATACCATCAATTTCAAAACGGTGCGCCGTTTGTCCTTTCCTGTTTAAATTCAAAACGTTCAAAAGAAAAAAAAAACAAATAGGTTGGTGGTTGGGTAAAATTAATCGACTTTTCATCAAAACTAAGTCGAGGGTTGCTCAGGATCTACTGTATTCTCCAATAACATGTATATAGCTACATCATAAAATTAATTTCAGAGCGGCGCACAGCTTTTTTACTCACAATTTTGAAACTTTGAATGAAACAAATCCAAATATGATCGGTGGGTAAAATTTATCGACTTCTCTTTAAAAGTGAATCTACACTATTCTGAACAAGCCTGTATACAGCTACACCATACCAATAATTAAGAGCGGCTCGTGGTTTTGGTTTTTATATACTATGTCGAAACAGTAAAAAACAAGAAAAGATATATTATGGGGAGCGGTATAACTATTGGACTTTTCGTCTAAACTGATCGGCGCGCCGCTCTGAATTTACTCTATCCTGAAAGAACATATGTAGCTACACCATACCATTAATATGAAAGCGGCGCGCGGCTTTGTTTTGACATAAATCTCCATCCTTTAAAAGAAATTTGCTGGGTTGTGGTACAATTTCTCGACTTTTCTTTAAAACTATGTGGCGCGCCGCTGTCCATCTACTCTAACCTGCACAAGCCTTTATACAGCTAAACCATACCATTTATTTTAGAGTGGCGCGGCATTGTTTTTTATATACTTCCACGAAGCAGTAAAAAATATGAAAAAGTGATATTATTGGGAGAGGCATAATTGGTGAACGTTTCGTCTAAACTAAGCTGCGCGTCGCTATGAATATACTCTATGCTGAAAGACCATGTATGTGTAGCTACACCATGCCATTACTTTCAGAGCTTCGCGCGGTTGTGTTTTTGACATATACGTTCGAACCATTCAATCTAAAAAATGATGTGTTTTTATTTATTTTACTGTTTTGAGATAGTATATAAAAAACCGAAGCCGCGCGCCGCTCTGAAGCGCTTAGTTTGGACCAAAAGTCGATCAATTACACCTAAACCTCGACTTTTTTATTTTAATGAACGTTTCGAAAATAAACAGATAAAAACAAAGCCGCGCGCCGCTCTAAAATTAAGTTAATGTTGTGGCTGTAGACATGGTCTTTCAGAAAACTGTATATTCAGAGCGGCTCTGCTTAGTTTTGAGGAAAAGTTCATGAATTAACCCTCTCCCCATCATCTTTTTTTCTTTTTTTCTTCTTTTTTTTTACTGTAGCAAGATGATATATATGTATAAAAAAACGGCGCTCTGAAATTAACAGTATGTTGTAGCTTTATACGGGCATGTTCCGAATAGGGTAGATCCACAGCGGTGCGCCGCTTTGTTTTAAAGAAAAGTCGAAAATTATACCACAACCCAGCATTTTTTTTGTATTTCTTCGAAAAGTTCGAAATTATATATCAAAAACAAAGCCACTCGACGCTCTGAAATTTATTTTATGGCGCAGCAGTATATTTTCAGAACTAATTAGATTCAGAGCAGCACGCAATTTAGTTTTGACGAAGTGTCTATCAACTAATCCTCTCTCAACATATATCTTTTCTCATTTATTTTTTATTATTTGGAGATGATATATATAAAACATTAGCAAAGACACGCCGCTCTAAAATTAATGGTACGGTGTAGATTAAACAGGCTTGGTCAGAATGGTGTAGATCCAGGGCGGCGCGACTCTTAGTTTCAATCAAAGTCTAGAAATTATACACACCCAACATATTTTGTTTGTTTCTTTCAAAGTTTCGAAATTTTAAGTAGAAAAATATGTCCGCCGCCCTACAATTAATTTTAGGGTTTAGCTGTAAACATTTTCTTGGACAACAGTGTGGATCTGTAGAGGCACTCCACTTAACTTTGATGAGAATTGAATCAGTTTTACCAAACCATCAATCTATTTGTTTTTTTCTTTGAACGTTTTAAAATTAAACAGAAAAAAACAAACGGTGCGCCGCTCTGGAAGTAAATTTATGGTAGGGCTGTATGCATGTTCTTTCAGAATGCAATATATTTAGAGCGACGCGTAGCTTAGTTTTGAGGAAAAGTCCAGCAATTACACCTCTCACCATCATATATCTTTTTTTTATTTATTTACTGTTTCGACATGATATATATATATATAACTATTTTTATATATGAAAGTCGCGCGCCGCTCTGAAATTAATTGTATGGTGTACATGTATAAAGGCGTGTTCATAACATAGTGTAGATTCACAGAGGCGCGACGCTTAGTTTTGAAGAAAAGTCGAGACATTATACCACAACCCAGCATTTTTTTTTAAATTTCTTTTAAAGGCTGGAAATTTACATGTCAAGAACAATGCCACGCGCCGCTCTGGAATTAATGGCTGACACAGCTTGTTCAGAATAGTGTAGATCCACAGCGGCGAGCCGCTTAGTTTTAGAGAAAAGTCGAGAAATTTTATCACAACCCATCAATTTTTTTTAAATTTCTTTTAAAGGTTGAACATTTATATCTCAAGAACAAAACGCGCGCCGCTCTAAACTTAAAGGGTATGGTGTAGCTAAATATATTGCCCTTCAAAATAGAGCAAATTTAGAGCGGCGCGCAGCTTAGTTTAGACGAAAAGTCAACCAATTATACCTCTCTCCATTATATATCTTTTTCATTTTTTTTGTACTGTTTCGAGATAATATATAAAAAGAAAGCCACGGACCGATCTGAAATTAATGGTATGGTGTAGCTGTATAGAAACGTGTTCGGAATACTGTAGATCCAGAGCGGCGCGCCACTTAGTTTTGAGCAAAAATCGAGAAATTATGCCCAAACCTCAATTTATTATTTTTTTATTTCTTTGAATGTTTGGAAATTAAACAGAAAAAAACAAAGCCGGGCCCCGAACTGAAATTAAGTTTATAGTGTAGCTGTGTAAATTGTATTTCAGAATACGGTATATTCGGAGCGGCTTGCAGCTTAGTTTTTAGGAGAAGGCCCATCAATTATGCCTCTGTCAATAATATATCTTTTCATTTATTTTTTACTCTTTCGAGATGAAATATCAGAAAGCGTAGCCGCGCGCAGCTTTGAAATTAATTTTGTGGTGCAGCAGTGAGCATGGTCTTTCGGAATAGAGTAGATTCCGAGCGGCGTGGAACTTAGTTTTGACGTGTATATCAACTATACCTCTCCCATCATATATCCTTTGATTTTTTTTACTGTTTCGAGATGATATATATGAAAGAATAACAAAGAAGCACCGCTCTGATATTAATGGTATGGTGTAGCTGTATAAGGCTTGGTCAGAATGATGTAGATCCAGAGCTGCGAACCACCTATTTTTGAAGAAAAGTCTAGAAATGATACCCACCCAACGTATTTTGTTTTGTTTCTTTGAAAGTTTGCAAATTATAAGTAAAAAGAGCCGTCTGCCGCGCTGAAATTAATTTGATGGTGTAACTACATACAAGTTCTGGGAGAATATAGTATATCCAGAGCGACCAGCGACTTAGTTTTATGAAAATTCGATAAATTTTACCCAACAATCAACATATTTTTGCTTTTTATTACTTCTTTGAACGTTTTGAAATTAGAAAAAACGAAGCACCGCTCTGTAATCAAATGTATGGTGCAGCTGTATGCACGGTCTTTTAGAATACATTATATCAAAGCGGCGCGTAGCTCAATTTTGAGGAAAAGTACACAATTATACCTCTCCACATTTTATTTATTTACTTACTATTGCGAGATGATATGAAAAAACAAAGCCGTGTGCCGCCCTGAAATTAATGGTATGGTGTAGTTACATACATGGTCTTTCATCTTTTCATTTTTTATTGCGAGAGCAAATATATAAAAAAAACAAGCCACGTGCCGCTCTGAAATTAATTTTATGGTGTGGTTGTATACACGGCTTGTTCAGAATAGTGTAGATCCACAGCGGCGCGCCGCTTACCCAACATTTTTCTACATTTATATGCCAAAAACAAAAACCGCGATATGTGGTAGTACATACAGGCTATTTTCAGTATAAAGTTAATTTAGAGAGGAGCACAGCTTAAATTAGACGAAAGCTCCATCAAATATATTCCTCATCATATATCTTTATCATTTTTTTTGGTAATGTTTCGAGATAATATATACAAACAAAGCCGCGCGCCTCTCTGAAATTAATGGTATGGTGTAGCTATATAGAGACTTGTTCGGAATACTGTAGATCAAGAGCGGCGCGCCTCTTAATTTTGTCCAAAAATCCATCAATTATACCCAAACCTCAACTTATTATTGCTAGTTTTATGTCTTTGAATGTTTGGAATAAAGCCGAGCTGCGCTCCGAAATTTAGTTGATGTTGTAGCTGTATGCATGGTCTTTCAGAATACGCTATATTCGTCCCCCAATTATGCCTCTCCCCATCATATATCTTTTTCATTATTTTTTACGTTTGCGGAATGATATATAAAAAAAGAAGCCGCACGCAAGTCTGAAATTAATGGTATGGTGTAACTGTATACACGGCTTCTTCAGAATAGTATGAATCCACAGCTGCGCGGCGCTCAGTTTTAAAGAAACGCCGAGAATTTTTTTCTTTTTTTCTAATTTTTCTAAGGCTGGAAATTTATATATCAAAACAAAGACGCGCGCCGCTAGGAAATTAATGGCACGGTGTAGCTAAATACATGGTTGTTCAGAATAGCGTAAATTCAGAGCGGCGTGCTGTTTAGTTTAGGCGAAAAGTTTGATCAATTATACCTCTCCTCATAATATATCTTGTTCATATTTTTTACTGTTTCGAGATAGTATATAAAAAGCAAAGCCACGCGCCGCTCTGAAATTAATGGTATACTGTAAGTGTGTACAGACTTGTTCAGAATTCTGTAAATTCAGAGCTGCTCGCCACTTAATCTTGACTAAAAATCGATCAATTATACCCAAACCTCAACTAATTATTATTGTTTTTATTTCTTTGAATGCTTCGAAATTTAACAGAAAAAAAACAAAGCCGCGGGTCGCTAGGAAATTTATGTTATTGTGCAGCTACATACATGCTCTTCCAGACTAGAGTAAATTTAGAGCGGCGTGCAGTTTAGTTTAGACGAAAAGTACATCAATTATACCTTTCGCCGTCATGTATCTTTTTCATTTTTTCCCGTTGCGAGATGATATATCAAAAAACCCAAGCCGGCCCCGCTCTGAAATTAATGGTATGATGAAGCTGTATACACGGCTTGTTCAGAATAGTGTAGATCCACAGCTGCGCGCTGCTTAGCTTTAAACAATCGTCGAGAAATTAAACCACAACCCAACATTTTTGCTTTTATTTTTCTAAATGCAGTAAATTTATATTTCAAAAACAAAGTCGCGTGCCGCTCTGAAATTAATGGTATGGTGTAACTACATACATGGTCTTTCAGAATAGAATGAATTCCGTCAATAATACCTCATCCCACGATATATATTTTCCTTTCTTTTACTGTTGCGAGATGATATACAAAAAAATGAAGCCGCGCGCCGTTCTGAGATTAATGGTATAGTGTAGCTACATACATGGCCTCTAGAAATAGAGTTTAATACGGCGCGCAGCTTAGTTTAGACAAAAAAAAATCAATTATATCTCTCTCCATCATATGTCTTTTTCATTTATTATTGTTGTGAGGTGAAATATAGAGGAAAAACAAGCCGTGCGCCGCTCTGAAATTAACTTGTTGGTGTAGTTCTATACACGGCTTGCTCAGAATAGTGTAGATCAACAGCCGCGCGCTGCTTACCCAGCATTTTTCTTTTTAATATTTTTGGAATGTTGAAAATTTATGTCAAAAACACAGCAGCGAGCCGCTCTGACATTATGGTATTTTGTAGTTACAGACATGGTCTTTCAGAATAGAGTAAATTTAGAGCGGTGCGCAGCTAAATATACACGAAAATTCCATCAAATATACCTCATCTAATCATATATCGTTTTTATTTTCTCGTACCGCTTCGAGATAATATTAAAAACAAAGCCGTGTGCTCTGAAAGTAAAGGTATGGTGTAGCTGTATACTGACTTGTTGGAAATATTATAGATCCAGAGCGGCGCGCCACTTAGTTTTGACCAAAAATCGATCAATGAAAATGAAAACAAAACAAAGCCGGGCTCCGCTCTGAAATTAAGTTGATGGTGTAGCTGTATGCATGATATTGCAGAATATGGTATATTCAGAGCGGCACGCAGCTTAGTTTCTAGAAATTGTCCATCAATTATTCCTCCAACTAAGCCGCGCACCAGTCTGAAATCAATGGCACTGTGTAGCTGTGTACAGCCTTGTTCAGAATAGTGTAGATCCACAGCGGCGTGCCGCTTAGTTCTGAGGAAAAGTCGAGAAATTGTATCACAACCGAGCATTTTTTATATTTCTATCGAAATTATGACAAAAATAAAGCCGCGCGAAGCTCTAAAATTAATGGTATGGTGTAGACGCATTCATGATTTTCAGAATAGAGTAAATTCCGAGCGGCGCTCGTAGCTTAGTTTTGACAAAAAGTCCATCAGTTATATCTCTCCTCATAGTATACCTTTTTCGTGACTGTTTCGAGATAGTATATAAAAAACAAAGCACGCCACTCTGAAATAAATAGTATGGTGTAGATGTACAAAGGCGTGTCAGAATAGTGTAGATTCACAGCGGCGCGCCCCTTAGTTTTGAAGGAAAATAAAGAAATTATACTACAACGCAACATTTTTTTTAATTTCTTTTAAAGGCTGGAAATTTATATGTCAATAGAAAGCCGCGCGGCGCTCTGAAATTAACGGTATGGTGTAGATACATTCACGGGTTTTCACAATAGAGTAAATTCAGAACGGCACACAGCTTAGTTTAGACGAAAATTTCATGAATTATACCTCTCCCCATCACATGCCATTTTTATTTTTTTGTTACTGTTTCGAGAAAATATATCAAAAACCAAAGCCGCACGCCGCTCTGAAGTTAATGGTATGGTGTAGCTGGATACAAACTTGTTCGGAACACTGTAGATGCAGAGCGACGCGCCAAATAATTTTGACCAAAATTCGATCAATTATACCCAAACCTCAACTTATTATTATTTTTTATTTCTTTGGATGTTTGGAAATTGAACAGAAAAAAAACAAAGCCGGGCTCCGCTCTGAAATTAATGTATGGTTTAGCTACGTACATGGTCTTTCAGAATACAGTAAACTCAGAGCGGCATTCGGCTTAGCTTAGACGAAAATTCCATCAAATATACCTTCCCCAAAATATACCTTTTTCATATTTTTCACTGTTTCGCGACAGTATATAAAAACAAAGCCCCAGGCCGCTCTGAAATTAAAGGCATGGTGTAGCTGGATACAGCCTTGTTCAGGATAGTGTAGATCCGCAGCGGCGCAAAGCTTAGCCTTGAAGAAAATTCCAGAAATTATACCACAACCCAGCATTTGATATATTTCTTTGAAATGTTCGAAATTATATGTCAAGAAACAAAGCCGTGAACTGCTCTGAAATTAATGGTATGGCGTAGTTACGTACATGGTCTTTCAGAATATAGTAAATTCAAAGCGGCGCGCAGCTCAGTTTGAAGGAAAAGTCCATCAATTACACCTATCCCCAAAATATATCTTTTTCATATTTGTTTTACTGTTTCGCGCGCCGCTCCGACATTAATGGCATGATGTGTCTTTATACAGGCTTGTTCAAAATAGTTGTAAATCCGCAGCGGCGCGCCGCTTAGTCTTAAAGAAAAGTCGAGCAATTATACCACAACCTAGCATTTTTCCCAAAAAAAATAGAGGATGGACTGCGGTTCAGATCAGCGCCCCCTGGCGGCGTAGAGACAAACTAATTGCGTCATCTTGTGTGGCTCCTTGAGTATAGTCTAGGTACCAAATATGGAGTCTTAATTCGTCATAGAAGTAGTTATATTTGCCAGGCTGCGGTTCAGATCAGCGCCCACTGACGGCGTAGAGACAAACTAATTGAGCCATCTTGTGGTGCTCGTTGAATATAGTTTATGTACCAAATATGAAGTCTTAATTCGTCATAGAAGCGGTTATATTTGCCAGGCTGCGGTTCAGGCTGCGCTTCAGGCTGCGGTTCAGATCAGCGCTCTCTGGCGGCGTAGATACAAACTAATTGGGTCATCATGTGGAGCTCGTTGAGTATAGTCTATGTACCAAATATGGAGTCTTAATTCGTCATAGAAGTACTTATATTTACCAGACTGCGGCTCAGACTGGGCTCAGATCAGCGCCCTCTTGCGGCGCAGAGACAAACTAATTGCGTCATATTGTGGAGCTCGTTGAGTATAGCCTATGTGCCAAATATGGAGTCTTAATTCGTCATATAAGTGGTTATATTTACCAGACTGCGGTTCAGATCAGCGCCCTCTTCCGATGCAGAGACAAACTAATTTCGTCATCTTGTGGGGCTCTTTGAGTATAGCCTATGTACCAAATATGGAGTCTTAATTCGCCAAAAAAGTGGTTATATTGCCAGACTGCGGTTCAGACTGCGGTTCAGATCAGCGCCCCCTGGCGGCGTAGAGACAAACTAATTGGGTCATCTTGTGGGGCTCGTTGAGTATAGTCTATGTACCAAATATGGAGTCTTAATTCGTCATAGAAGTGCTTACATTTACCAGACTGCGGCTCACACTGCGGCTCGGATCAGCGCACTCTTGCGGCGCAGAAACAAACTAATTGCGTCATCTTGTGGGGCTCGTTGGGTATGCTCTATGTACCAAATATGGAGTCTTAATTCGTCATAGAAGTGGTTATATTTACCAGACTGCGGCTCAGACTGCGGTTCAGATCAGCGCCCTCTTGCGGCGCAGAGACAAACTAATTGCGTCATCTTGTGGGGCTCGTTGAGTAAAGACTATGTACCAAATATGGAGTCTTAATTCGTCATAGAAGTGGTTATATTTGCTAGACTGCGGCTCAGACTTCGGTTCAGGTCAGCGCTCCCTGGCGGCGTTGAGACAAACTAATTGGGTCATCTTGTGGGGCTCGCTGAGTATAGTCTATGTACCAAATATGGAGTCTTAATTCGTCATGGAAGTGGTTATATTTGCCAGGCTGCGGTTCAGATCAGCGCCCGCTGGCGGCGTGGAGACAAACTAATTAGGTCATCTTATGGGGCTCGTTGAGTATAGTCTATGTACCAAATATGGAGTCTTAATTCGTCATAGAAGTGCTTACATGTACCAGACTGCGGCTCCTCTGCGGTTCAGATCAGCGCCCTCTTGCGGCGCAGAGACAAACTAATTTCGTCATCTTGTGGGGCTCGTTCAGCATAGACTATGTACCACATATGGAGTCTTAATTCGTCATAGAAGTGGTTATATTTGGCAGACTGCGGCTCAGACTTCGATTCAGGTCAGCGCCCCCTGGCGGCGTGGAGACAAACTAATTGAGTCATCTTGTGGGGCTCGTTGAGTATAGTCTATGTACCAAACATGGAGTCTTAATTCGTCATAGAAGTGATTATATTTACCAGACTGCGGTCCAGATCAGCGCCCCCCCTCCCCCCGGGAGGCGTAGAGACAAACCAATTTCCTCATGGGCTCAATGATTATAGTCTGTGTACCAAATATGGAGTCTTAGTTTGTCATAGAAGTGGTTATATTTGCCAGACTGCGGTTCAGACTGCGGTTCAGACTGCGGTTCAGAACAGCGCCCCCTGGCGGCGTAGAGACAAACTAATTGCGTCATCTTGTGGGGCTCGTTATGTATAAACTATGTACCAAATATGGAGTCTTAATTCGTCATAGAAGTGGTTATATTTGCCAGACTGCGGCTCAGACTTTGGTTCAGGTCAGCGCCCCCTGACGGCGTAGAGGCAAACTAATTGGTTATCTTGTGGGGCTCGTTGAGTATAGTCTATGTACCAAATATGGAGTCTTAATTCGTCATAGAAGTGCTTATATTTCCCAGACTGCCGCTCAGACTGCGGCTCAGATCAGCGCCCTCTTGCGGCACAAAATCAAACTAATTGTGTCATCTTGTGGGGCTCGTTTAGTATAGTCTATGTACCAAACATGGAGTCTTAATTCGTCGTAGAAGTGATTGTATTTACCAGACTGCGGTTCAGATCAGCGCCCTCTTGCGGCCCAGAGACAAACTAATTTCGTCGTCTTGTGGGGCTCGTTGAGTATAGTCTAGGTACCAAATATGGAGTCTCAATTCGTCATAGAAGTGGTTATATTTGCCAGACTGCGGTTCAGACTGCGGTTCAGATCAGCGCCCACTGACGGCGTAGAGACAAACTAATTGAGCCATCTTGTGGTGCTCGTTGAATATAGTTTATGTACCAAATATGAAGTCTTAATTCGTCATAGAAGCGGTTATATTTGCCAGGCTGCGGTTCAGGCTGCGCTTCAGGCTGCGGTTCAGATCAGCGCTCTCTGGCGGCGTAGATACAAACTAATTGGGTCATCATGTGGAGCTCGTTGAGTATAGTCTATGTACCAAATATGGAGTCTTAATTCGTCATATAAGTGGTTATATTTACCAGACTGCGGTTCAGATCAGCGCCCTCTTCCGACGCAGAGACAAACTAATTTCGTCATCTTGTGGGGCTCTTTGAGTATAGCCTATGTACCAAATATGGAGTCTTAATTCGTCAAAAAAGTGGTTATATTGCCAGACTGCGGTTCAGACTGCGGTTCAGATCAGCGCCTCCTGGCGGCGTAGAGACAGACTAATTGGGTCATCTTGTGGGGCTCGTTGAGTATAGTCTATGTACCAAATATGGAGTCTTAATTCGTCATAGAAGTGCTTACATTTACCAGACTGCGGCTCACACTGCGGCTCGGTTCAGCGCACTCTTGCGGCGCAGAGACAAACTAATTGCGTCATCTTGTGGGGCTCGTTGAGTATGGTCTATGTACCAAATATGGAGTCTTAATTCGTCATAGAAGTGGTTATATTTACCAGACTGCGGCTCAGACTGCGGTTCAGATCAGCGCCCTCTTGCGGCGCAGAGACAAACTAATTGTGTCATCTTGTGGGGCTCGTTGAGTAAAGACTATGTACCAAATATGGAGTCTCAATTCGTCATAGTAGTGGTTATATTTGCTAGACTGCGGCTCAGACTTTGGTTCAGGTCAGCGCTCCCTGGCGGCGTTGAGACAAACTAATTGGGTCATCTTGTGGGGCTCGCTGAGTATAGTCTACGTATCAAATATGGAGTCTTAATTCGTCATGGAAGTGGTTATATTTGCCAGACTGCGGTTCAGATCAGCGCCCGCTGGCGGCGTAGAGACAAACTAATTAGGTCATCTTATGGGGCTCGTTGAGTATAGTCTATGTACCAAATATGGAGTCTTAATTCGTCATAGAAGTGCTTACATGTACCAGACTGCGGTTCAGATCAGCGCCCTCTTGCGGCGCAGAGACAAACTAATTTCGTCATCTTGTGGGGCTCGTTGAGTATAGACTATGTACCACATATGGAGTCTTAATTCGTCATAGAAGTGGTTATATTTGCCAGACTGCGGCTCAGACTTCGGTTCAGGTCAGCGCCCCCTGGCGCCGTAGAGACAAACTAATTGGGTCATCTTGTGGGGCTCGTTGAGTATAGTCTATGTACCAAATATGGAGTCTTAATTCGTCATATAAGTGGTTATATTTACCAGACTGCGGTTCAGATCAGCGCCCTCTTCCGACGCAGAGACAAACTAATTTCGTCATCTTGTGGGGCTCTTTGAGTATAGCCTATGTACCAAATATGGAGTCTTAATTCGTCAAAAAAGTGGTTATATTGCCAGACTGCGGTTCAGATCAGCGACCCCTGGCGGCGTAGAGACAAACTAATTGGGTCATCTTGTGGGGCTCGTTGAGTATAGTCAATGTACCAAATATGGAGTCTTAATTCGTCATAGAAGTGCTTACATGTACCAGACTGCGGCTCACACTGCGGCTCGGATCAGCGCACTCTTGCGGCGCAGAGACAAACTAATTGCGTCATCTTGTGGGGCTCGTTGAGTATGGTCTATGTACCAAATATGGAGTCTTAATTCGTCATAGAAGTGGTTATATTTACCAGACTGCGGCTCAGACTGCGGTTCAGATCAGCGCCCTCTTGCGGCGCAGAGACAAACTAATTGCGTCATCTTGTGGGGCTCGTTGAGTAAAGACTATGTACCAAATATGGAGTCTTAATTCGTCATAGAAGTGGTTATATTTGCTAGACTGCGGCTCAGACTTCGGTTCAGGTCAGCGCTCCCTGGCGGCGTTGAGACAAACTAATTGGGTCATCTTCTGGGGCTCGCGGAGTATAGTCTATGTACCAAATATGGAGTCTTAATTCGTCATGGAAGTGGTTATATTTGCCAGACTGCGGTTCAGATCAGCGCCCGCTGGCGGCGTAGAGACAAACTAATTAGGTCATCTTATGGGGCTCGTTGAGTATAGTCTATGTACCAAATATGGAGTCTTAATTCGTCATAGAAGTGCTTACATGTACCAGACTGCGGCTCATCTGCGGTTCAGATCAGCGCCCTCTTGCGGCGCAGAGACAAACTAATTTCGTCATCTTGTGGGGCTCGTTGAGTATAGACTATGTACCACATATGGAGTCTTAATTCGTCATAGAAGTGGTTATATTTGCCAGACTGCGGCTCAGACTTCGGTTCAGGTCAGCGCCCCCTGGCGGCGTAGAGACAAACTAATTGGGTCATCTTGTGGGGCTCGTTGAGTGAGTGAGTGAGTGAGTGAGTAGGATTTAACGTCGTTTTCAACATTGTTTCAGTCATATCACGACGGTGCCTACATGTGCCAGAACACGAGAGTGTCCACAGTTCCTATTATTCTGGACACTGATCAGCCCAGGAAGTACAGCACCCGGTCACCCATCCAAGTATTGGCCGAGGGGGCTCGTTGAGTATAGTCTATGTACCAAATATGGAGTCTTAATTCGTCATAGAAGTGCTTACATTTCTCAGACTGCCGCTCAGACTGCGGCTCAGATCAGCACCCTCTTGCGGCGCAAAACAAACTAATTGAGTCATCTTGTGGGGCTCGTTGAGTATAGTCTATGTACCAAACATGGAGTCTTAATTCGTCATAGAAGTGATTATATTTACCAGACTGCGGTCCAGATCAGCGCCCCCCCCCCCCGGAGGCGTAGAGACAAACCAATTTCCTCATGGGCTCAATGAGTATAGTCTGTGTACCAAATATGGAGTCTTAGTTCGTCATATAAGTGGTTATATTTGCCAGACTGCGGTTCAGACTGCGGTTCAGATCAGCGCCCCCTGGCGGCGTAGAGACAAACTAATTGCGTCATCTTGTGGGGCTCGTTAAGTATAGACTATGTACCAAATATGGAGTCTTAATTCGTCATAGAAGTGGTTATATTTGCCAGACTGCGGCTCAGACTTTGGTTCAGGTCAGCGCCCCCTGGCGGCGTAGAGACAAACTAATTGGTTATCTTGTGGGGCTCGTTGAGTATAGTCTATGTACCAAATATGGAGTCTTAATTCGTCATAGAAGTGCTTATATTTCCCAGACTGCCGCTCAGACTGCGGCTCAGATCAGCGCCCTCTTGCGGCACAAAATCAAACTAATTGTGTCATCTTGTGGGGCTCGTTGAGTATAGTCTATGTACCAAACATGGAGTCTTAATTCGTCATAGAAGTGATTATATTTACCAGACTGCGGTTCAGATCAGCGCCCTCTTGCGGCCCAGAGACAAACTAATTTCGTCATCTTGTGGGGCTCGTTGAGTATAGACTATGTACCACATATGGAGTCTTAACCAATTGAATCTGTTTTGTACGATATTTATATACTCATTTTGTTTGCCTGCATGAATGCATATGCTGTATAATGTGTATCACTTATCATTACACGGAAGGATTTCCAAGTTCAAGAAAATAACGAAGATCGATCTTCATTATCCCAGATTCTCAGAGATAAATGTTTTCTTCTTCCTATTACAGTCAACTTTATCTCAGATCTAAAAACATAATAGTATATGCTCTAAATTGAAATGAAAACTAGCACGACGTCTTCACCAAGAAGTGCTCTCTTCGAGGTCCGTGTGCTGCCAAAGTAAAAATAACAGCAGGGATAGTTTCGCAGACGAAGTCGATATATGATATTACTACTAGAGTTGTGTATAGTTGGGTGTGGAATCTAAAACTATAAAATGTAATAGCATGATAGCATAGGTGATATTCAGGACGTAAGTTACATGAAGTTAAAGGGTGAATATATTTATCCCCTGGCCATGCTAGTGGTCTGTCCACTCCCGAATTTCATTATTGTGGTACTTTTTCGGGGTGTCGATAAATTCAAACCGAAAAATTCCAGTTCCTGTGATCCGATTAAAATGAAATTTCACACAGACACTATCTAAACATAGTAGAACCTCTTCACAATGGTAAATAATTATCACATTGTAAGATGACCACTAACTGGGGAATCCCTTTCGAGTAACATGTTCTTGGCACGGATTTCCCTGTGTTTAACCATTTTCTCGGGCATAAATTGTCTAACTAACTCTTTAAGCTAAAGGACACAATAGTCACACAAAATACTATCGCATTTAATCAGTAAAACTCCCTTTTGTACTCGCTAAATTGTGACCAAATTGAAGCTCACCATTATCCCTACTCAGCCAGTTGTGTATCCGGGTCACGTGATCACCGCGTAGCAAGATGGCGACCCTGCTTACAAAGCCCGAAATACACCCGTAGTGATGTCATATATCGGCTTCGCCTGCAAAGCTAATACCGATATAATGTGTGAAGTGTCGGATTTGTAATCCGACCTATCGGAGCGAAAGCAACATGATTGAGTTCATTATAGTTCGCGCATGCGCTTTTTCCGCGTAAAACCATGTATGCTTCCATCATCTGTGTTTGACAGTAGAGATTTGCACATGGTGTTTGTCCCCTGCATACCATCTTTCAGCATTGGAGGGAGCATTGGAGAGAGAGAAATGCATAATGCAGCACCGTGTGCAGAAATCCCATTGAAACACAGCACTCTGTTATAGGCCTCGCTTAGCTCATCTTGGTATGCTTTGATACCTGTGGATGCAGGTCTATTCCATTAATAAAGTAAGGGTAAGGCAGGAATGTATCTGTACTTCAACATCTAAAGCAGGGTTATGGAGTAGTGTACCAGCACTGGTACATCAACTGAATACAATACAGCATCAAAGTCGCGTAAAATATACCTTTCACGCAGTCGTTTTTTCACGCAGCAGCTTCTGCAAATTTTACCTCCTTTTCACATGACCTTAATACAACAAACAGAAATTACTTTTTCAAATTCATTCTCTTCGCAACTTCATTTCTTCAACCCAAACATGCATAATTGTTTCCCGTACAATTAAACAACAGTCTGACCAAGGGGCATACAATTCCTTGTTTTCATCTTCTACATGTTAACATGCAGGCTTGCATCATATTCTCATCAACGGGTATATAAATTCAGATAACATGGAAATGCACATCTTCGCTAGTCAAGTCTACTACATCATGAAATTCCTTACGGGACCTTGGTGTTCATGGCTATAGTGAATCGACTTTTCCATTGTGCTATCTAGTGGCACCGGGACTTATTCTCTTAGTGGCAGTGGCACCCCGCTCATCAATTAGGTTTGCCGTTCCAACTTCCAAATCGAAAAACGCCAAGGCGACGTAGGCAAATCCGTGATAGTAAGAAAGGAAAATGTACCAATTACAGTATATATCCATATATTACACCCTTGTCAACAGACTTACAGCTTCTAATACTAACATAAACATAAAATAACCCATTAAAACTTTTACTGTAATTATACATTATAACCTTATATACATTATTACATGTGCCGTCAAGTCTCAAAGCATCATTCCTTAGGGTCACAGTGCACCCACAACTTTATCCACTCCAAACTTTCTATGCACAGGCGTACATGTACCTACGAGGCCTTTGATAAACACAAAAATATCATTAGTCATAATTTTGACAACAATTTATATTGAGAGTCAAAGCGATGTTAGGGAGCAATGTACTTGGAGTTGAGTGTGAAAGCGGTGTTAGGAAGGAAGGTTCATGAGGTAGAGTGTCAAAGCGGTGTTAGTGAGGAAGAGGGATAGGACTCAGGATTAAGTATGTTTCGTAAGTATCAGGTTCAGGATCATTTCATGTATCAAAATCAAATAATTTCTGCACCAAAGTGTACCTCAGGTGAAATGTCAAAGAGGGGTTGGCGAAGGATGCTTGACGTTCAGTGTCAAAGCGGTGCTAGGGAGGTAGGTACGTGAAGTCGACAGACAAAGCGGTATTAGGGAGGAATGTATGTGAAGTCGAGAGTCGAAGCGGTGTTAGGGAGGATGGTACGTTAATTCAAGTGTCAAAGCGGTGTTAGGGAGGAAGATGCGTGAAGTCGAGAGTCAAAGCGATGTTAGGGAGGAAGGTACGCGAAGTCGAGAGTCAAAGCGGTGTTAGGGAGGAATGTCCATGAAGTTGAGTCAAAACGGTGTTAGGGAGGATTGTACGTGGAGTCAAGTGTCAAAGCGGTGTTAGGGAGGAAGGTACGTCAAGTCCAGTGTCAAAGCGCTGTTAGGGAGGAAGGTATGTCAAGTCGAGAGTCAAAGCAGTGTTAGAGAGGAAGGTACGTCAAGTCGACAGTCAAAGCGGTGTTGGGGATGAATGTTCGTGAAATCGAGAGTCAAAGGAACTCGAGTATCAGAGCAGTGGTAGGGAGGAATGTTCGCGAAGTGATGTGTCAAAGCGGTGTTAGGGAAAAAGGTACGTGAAACCGAGAGTCAAAGCGGTATTAGGGAGGAAAGTACGTCAAGTCGGGTGTCAAAGCAGTGTTAGAGAGGAACGTAAGTCAATTCGGGTGTCAAAGCAGTGTTAGGGAGGCAGGTATGTGAAGTCGATTGTCAAAGCGGTGTTAGGGAGGAATGTACGTGAGATCCAGAGTCAAAGTGGCGTTAGGGAGGAATGTAGGTGAACTCGAGTGTCAAAGCGGTGTTATGAAGGAAGGTGCGTGAAGTCAAGAGTCAAAGCGATGTTGGGGAGGAATGTGCGCGAGCCGAGTGTCAAAGCAGTGTTAGGGAGGATGGTACGTGAAGTCAAGTGTCAAAGCGGAGTTAGGGAGGAAGGTACATGAAGTCGAGAGGCAAAGCGGTGTTAGGGAGGAATGTGCTTGAAGTCGAGTGTCAAAGCGGTGTTAGAGAGGAATGTACGTGAAGTCGACAGTCAAACCGCTGGTAGGGAGGATAGTACGTGAAGTCGAGAGTTAAAGCGGTGGTAGGGAGGAATGTACGTGGAGTTGAGTGTCAAAGTGGTATCAGGAAGGAATGTACGTGAAGTCGGTTGGCAAAGCGGTGTTATGGAGGAAGGTACGTGAAGTCGGCTGTCAAAGTGGTGTTAGGAAGTAATGTGCTTGAAGTGGAGTGTCAAAGCGGTGTTAGGGAAGTATGTACTTGATCCTGACCCCTCCCCGCGGTCCAGGATCATAAGAAGGTGACTGACATCAGTGTTTTGTTGACTTCTTTCTTTCTATTTTCTGAACTTATTCACCACTTTTGGTATCAAGACAACCTAAATTAAAATTATCCCACATACGGTACAGGTAATCTACATACATAGGGTGGGGAGACAAAATAGGTGCATAACTTTTTTTTGTTTACCAAAAGTGAATAGTCCTATTCAATGAATGTGTCGTTTTTAGACTGTCGCCTTGGGAGTACAATAGCCCTAGTCCTCCACGTATGTCGTTATAACACTGTCGTCTTACAAGTGACAATGCCCCTGGTAATATTTTCAACCATGCTTACAATATATAATTCAATGAAAGTGTCCCCTTTAGTATGTCGCTGTACAAAATATAAATATCTTATGAAGTGTCGTTTTCCAGACTGTTGCCCTGACAGGAGAATAGTCCTGCTCCCCCATATGTGTCGTTTTAACATTGTCGTTTTAGACGTGAGAACAGACCTGATAATATTTCCAACCATCGCTGTTACACGGTTCAATGAAGATGTCGTTTTTAAGAGTCGCTGTAGAAAATATACATATCTTATTAAGTGTCGTTTTCCAGACTGTCGCCCTGGCAGACGAATAGTCCCCCATGTGTGTCATTTTAACACTTTCGTCTTGGAAGTGAGAATAGACGTGATAATATTTCTAAGCATTGCTGTTACACAATTCAATGAAAGTGTCGTTTTTAGAGTGACGCTGTAGGAAATATACATATCTTATGAAGTGTCGTTTTCTAGACTGTCGCCCTGGCAGGAGTATAGTCCTGTTCTCCCACATTTGTCGTTTTAACACTGTCGTCTTGAAAGAGAGGATGGTCCTCATAATACTTCCAACCATAGCTGTTACATGTACATGATTCAACGAAAGTTTCGTCTTTAGAAAAAATCATATACATGTGCACTACACGTGGGTAGATATATAAGTATAAAACTGAATATTATATTGTCATAACCGGTTTCGCTCTTTTAGAGCTTGACAAATGATGAGCTGTCTTAAATATTCAGTTTTGTTACTCATCTTCACATACAGTAAATTCTACGAAATATGCAGGCGAGTCGCTACAGTAAAACTGTCGTTGTATGTGGTAAATATTATAGAAAATAAGGACACTACACGTGGGTAGATATATAAGTATAAAACTGAATATTATATTGTCATAACCGGTTTCGCTCTTTTAGAGCTTGTCAAATGACGAGCTGTCTTAAATATTCAGTTTTGTTACTCATCTTCACATACAGTAAATTCTCCGAAATATGCAGGCGAGCCGCTACGGTAAAACTGTCGTTGTATGTGGTAAATGTTATAGAAAATAAGGACACTACACGTGGGTAGATATATGAGTATAAAACTGAATATTATATTGTCAAAACCGGTTTCGCTCTTTTAGAGCTTGTCAAAGAACGAGCTGTCTTAAAGATCCAGTTTTGTTACTCATCTTCACATACAGTAACTTCACCGAAATATGTAGGCGAGCCGCTACAGTAAAACTGTCGTTGTATGTGGTCAATATTATAGAAAATAAGGACACTACACGTGGGTAGATATATAAGTATAAAACTGAATATTATATTGTCATAACCGGTTTCGCTCTTTTAGAGCTTGTCAAATGACGAGCTGTCTTAAATATTCAGTTTTGTTACTCATCTTCACATACAGTAAATTCTCCGTAATATGCAGGCGAGCCGCTACAGTAAAACTGTCGTTGTATGTGGTAAATATTATAGAAAATAAAGACACTACACGTGGGTATATAAATAAGGATAAAACTGAATATTATATTGTCATAACCGGTTTCGTTCTTTTAGAGCTAATAGATATATATATATATCCCTTTTTTAAAATATATGTAACACTTATTTTATAGTCCCTTGTATCTTTATGTGTAATTGTTTCTTCTTTTTATCTGCCACATGTGGCGCTATGTATAATACTATATTCATGGCAATAAAGAATCTATCTATCTGTTCCGGGAACAGAAGTATCACCTCCACTCACTGCAAAAAATCACTGGATCTACATTAGCCCCACACGTATCTTCGGCCTGCCACCCCTAGGCTAACACACATCCTGCTCTTGAAAACTACAGGTTCAGAAATTGGTCAGCTCGAGGTGTAACCCGGAGCAAATTCTAGTTCCGTTATCCCGCATAGGCCTATCAGTTTATTTGTTTGTTGTTTTTTTTGGTCCGAGCGTGGCATAAAGCAACACAAAAATCTAAAAGGGCAGATAACTCTCAATGGGGGCCGGGAACATGAAACCTGTGTGTTACCTGTTGAATCCTGTGTGGATCTATATGCCATCACTGAACGACCACAGTAGTATGTAGAGGACGGCACAAGTTAATGGCGCCTCACTGCGCATGCGCGAGTGAAAAAAACCGGAACTGCGCAGGTCACGTGGTTTGGTGGCGCTCACTGGGTCTGCGCAGTGTGGTGGTTAGGGTGTGACGTCACTTCCGGTCTCTATCCATCCAGCGTGACCTTTGACTCCGGGGTCAAGACCTCAGACCTTAGACGTACATTGTATGCGCGGATGATAGGAATGCATGTACTTACCTTGAACATCCGGGTTTCCCACCGGGTTTTCCATCCGGGTTTCCCACTGCGTTTTTCCATCCGGGTTTTCCCTCTGGGTATCCCTCTGGATTGCGTCATTTTCATCTGACGGCGATACAGCTCACCAATCTCCAGTGTACGAGTTGTCACAGCGACACAGCTCACCAATTACCAATATACGAGTTGTCAGAGCATTTCCATCAGAGCTCTCTAAATTTGTATCTAATACCGCTTATGCCGGTGCTAGGGGCCGTGTGGTCATGTCATCCAAGTTGCCACATGAACAGGTACAATAAAAGCGTACCTGAGATACAACACATATTACGAATCGTTAGATTCTTGGTATGTGTTTTAGAATAGGTTAACCAGAAGACTATACTGTGAAGCCATGTGACTCTGTCAGTATGTCGGCACCTGTTCCCACTTCCCTTATATGTGTTGTAATTACATCCGGGTACCCTGGTTTCAACATCCGGGTTTTCCACCGGGTTTTCCATCCGGTTTCCCACTGGGTTTTCCATCCAGGGTTTCCCTCTGGGTATCCCTCTGGGTATCCCTCTGGATTGCGTCGTATTGTGAATCAGTCTTACATCCGAATACCTTGGTTTCAACATCCTGGTTTCCCACCGGGTCTTTCATCCGGGTTTCTCACTGGGTTTTCGATCCGAGTTTTTCTTCTAGGTATCCGTCTGGATTGCGTCGTATTGGGAATCAGTCTTACATCCGGGTACCCTGGTTTCAACATCCGGGTTTCGCACCGGGTTTTCCATCCGGGTTTCCCACTGGGTTTTCCATCCGGGTTTTCCCTCTGGGTATCACTCTGGATTGCGTCGTATTGTGAATCAGTCTTACATCCGGATACCCTGGTTTTACACTAAAAACTACAGACTTCAACCTTGTAACACTATAGTATAGCCCTGCAAATTCTAGAATGATTACTTATTCGAAAGTGTCAATTGTTTTTTTCCAAAGCCAAAATTGTGCGAGATCTGAAAACTCAGTACAGTGAAAAGGAGGCCACGCCATGGGCTTGCTATTGGCTAGCATTATAGTATAGGGCCGAGTGCACACATCCTGGTCCTCAGTGTGCGCGGACCGCAGCGTAATTTGTCTTTCGCTCATCGAATTTTGTTTTGCCGAGGGAGATTTTGTCTTTCTTCGATAGTCTAAAATGCTCGCTAAATTTTGAATAAACGGTTGTACACCTTTAGAAAACTATAGGCTTCAACCTTGTAACACTATAGTATAGCTCTGCAAATTCTAGAATGAATACTTATTCGAAAGTGTCATTTTTTTTCGTTCCAAAGCCAAAATTTTGTGAGGGTCTGAGCAAATACAGTAGAGCCCAGCTGGCCGCTGATTGGTTGAAATAGCTGGGACTCGTTCAATCCGCGCGTGCAGTTGGTAAGGCTATAAAAACGATGCGTGCTATCGTCTACCACTCATTTCAACTGGATGACTGACGCAACAGCTGAATTCATTGATATCGATGCGACCATGGCACTCAAAGGCAATAATATCAGTCTTGGCTCGAAGAAGCTATGCAAGACCTGATGAAAGAAGAAGAAGAATACCCAGGAACGTCCAAGAAGCCAAGATACTCGAAGAAACAATACAAGACCTGATGAAAGAAGAAGGAGGAGAAGAAGAAGAAGACCCAGGAAAAGACCAAGAAGCCAAGAGACGGCGGTTCCATTTTTACCGACATTCAAAGAAAGAAGCAGAAAGCGCAAAAACACTACTCTCAGACGCGCAGAGCCGTTTAATGGCGGAGAAGACAGAGACCCAGAAAGAAGAAGCGGAGACGCGAGATAAAAAAGAAAAGAAGAACTTGACGACTACAACAGTGTCTCAGGGCGTAGTTTCGCAACAACAGCAACAACTTCTCGACAACTACTGCACAGAGATAAGAAGACTGCCGAGGGGCCTAACAATGGCGGTAAAGCAATTGCTATGTGTGAATTGTATTCTCCCAGCTACCCACTACGCCAAATTCGCGCTGTTCCCGTGTGGACACCTAGCGTTATGCACCTGTTGTATTGCCAAACTTGGAGCGAGAGCAAACCCTACCTCAACACCTTGCAAGCCGATCCAATGTGCACTGATCACTATGAGATGTCCCATTTGCACGATGAAGGTGGAAGAACTGCTTCAGATTCAGCGATCGGTGTAATCATTACACATCCACTGGCCCTTTTCAAGGTTCCCAATGCTGTCGTAGGAGGAAACTTTCTACTCAGAGCACAATTCCAAACAAAAATTAGCTCCCTACATGCCTACACCTAGGTAAAAAAATAGTAAACAAAAGATAAATAAGACCTACACACTATAGTGTGAATGGGGGAATTACAAGCGTCTAATCCGTCATCCATAATTCAGCCGTCGTCCATTAGAGAATATCCGCGTCCATAATCCAAAGACCTATTCCATATTCCATATAACAGTATTAGCACCAAATTCAAAAAGACAATCATAGTATACAAACACATAGGCTTGTTTCTTGCAAGAGAGAAGCGGTCAACAGTTTTCAATGATGCCGGAAATGTAGCTTTCTACTAATAGCACTTTAAAAAAATTAGCACCTTGCATACATTCAGTCCGGTAAAAAAAATAAGACCCACACACTATAGTATGAATGGAAGTTACATTAACACTAGTCTACTATATACACTAGACCGAGTTTAGTTGGAGAAAGCCGAGTGTAAAATTAGTCGAAGGTCTCCTAGGGTAAAAATGAAAAGCCGAGTTTAGTCAGAGAATCCCGAATGTAAATCAGTCGAGTTAGGGGGACCTGGTGTATTCATTTTTTTTTTTAATGTGCACCGAGGAGATGGAGATGGAATGGAATGGCCGTGTTAGAATGGCGGCGATGAAGTGTGGGGGATTGACACAATCCGGTCCTGGTGTAATATTTGAATGTGCAATTAGAGCAGTTCTCTTTCGGAGGAAATGGCTGGCTCTGAAAAGGACCCTGTGGAAGATGGGTTTTTTTTGCCGTTTACTCAGGGGGCTGACCTGTCTGTCATACTGATGGAAAAATAGTCTCCTCCGGGACGTTGTTGTTGTTATTGTCTGACTGGCTGCAGTCGTTGTTGTTGTTGTGGTCGTTGTTTCCGCAACACGTTTAGCGTCACCACCAGCCAGTCTCTGTCTCAGTTCCCCGCCAGCTGATACAGTTCGGCCCAGGTTAGCCCGGAATAGTTGGTGTTATACCGGGCTATATCTTGCATCTCCTTCCTACAAAATGTCCCTACAGCTTGCTGAAGGGCTTCCGCTCTTCTTTTCATCTTTCCTACTCTCCCGCTGGTCGACATCTTGGCCACGCTGTTGGTCTTCATTTTTGCTTTGCTGCTTTGATATATGTTGGCATTTGTGGGAAGTTGATGCTGGATCGACATCGGGCCTTACGGACTAGTCTTTTGTGTTAAATGCCGTCATTTACATCTGACGACGATACAGCTCACTAATCTCCAATGTACGAGTTGTCGCAGCGAAACAGCTCACCAATTACCAGTATACGAGTTGTCAGAGCATTTCCATCATAGCTATCTAGATTTGTATCTAATACCGCTTATGCCGGTGCTAGGGGCCGTGTGGTCATATCATCCAAGTTGCCACATGAACAGATACAATAAAAGCGTACCTGAGATACAACACATATCACGAATCGTTAGATTCTTGGTGTGTGCTTTAGAATAGGTTAACCAGAAGACTATTCTGTGAAGTCATGTGGCTCTGTCAGTATGTCGGCACCTCTTCCCACTTCTCTTATATGTGTTGTAATTTTTACCTGTATATGGCGAGATTCTGATGGTGGACGTTTCGTCCCCGAGGCCCGCCCCCTGTACAGACCTTTTGGACGTTGATATATGTTGGCATTTGCGAGAAGTTGATGCTGGGTCGACATCGGGCCTTACATACTAGTCTTTTGTGGTAAATGCCGTCATTTTCATCTGACGACGATACAGCTCACCAATCCCCGGTGTACGAGTTGTCACAGCGACACAGCTCACCAATTACCAATACACGAGTTGTCAGAGCAAAAGGTCTGTACAGGGGGCGGGCCTCGGGGACGAAACGTCCACCAGCAGAATCTCGCCATATACAGGAAAAAATTACAACACATATAAGGGAAGTGGGAAGAGGTGCCGACATACTGACTGCGTCACATGACTTCACAGAATAGTCTTCTGGTTAACCTATTCTAAAGCACATACCAAGAATCTAACGATTCGTGATATGTGTTGTATCTCAGGTACGCTTTTATTGTACCTGTTCATGTGGCAATTTGGATGATATGACCACACGGCCTCTAGCACCGGCATAAGCGGTATTAGATACAAATCTAGAGAGCTATGATGGAAATGCTCTGACAACTCGTATACTGGTAATTGGTGAGCTGTTTCGCTGTGACAACTCGTACATTGGAGAGCTGTATCGTCGTCAGATGTAAATGACGGCATTTAACACAAAAAACTAGTCTGTAAGGCCCGATGTCGACCCAGCATCAACTTCCCACAAATGCCAACATATATCAAAGACCAAAAGGTATGTACAGGGGGCGGGCCTCGGGGACGAAACGTCCACCAGCAGAATCTCGCCATATACAGGTAAAAATTACAACACATATAAGGGAAGTGGGAAGAGGTGCCGACATACTGACTGCGTCATGACTTCACAGAATAGTCTTCTGGTAACCCTATTCTAAAGCACATACCAAGAATCTAACGATTCGTGATATGTGTTGTATCTCAGGCACGCTTTTATTGTACCTGTTCATGTGGCAACTTGGATGATATGACCACACGGCCCCTAGCACCGGCATAAGCGTTATTAGATACAAATCTAGAGAGCTATGATGGAAATGCTCTGACAACTCGTATATTGGTAATTGGTGAGCTGTGTCGCTGTGACAACTCGTACACTGGGGATTGGTGAGCTGTATCGTCGTCAGATGAAAATGACGGCATTTAACACAAACGACTAGTCTGTAAGGCCCGATGTCGACCCAGCATCAACTTCCCACAAATGCCAACATATATCAAAGACCAAAGGTCTGTACAGGGGGCGGGCCTCGGGGACGAAACGTCCACCAGCAGAATCTCGCCATATACAGGAAAAAATTACAACACATATAAGGGAAGTGGGAAGAGGTGCCGACATACTGACTGCATCACATGACTTCACAGAATAGTCTTCTGGTTAACCTATTCTAAAGCACATACCAGAATCTAACGATTCGTGATATGTGTTGTATCTCAGGTACGCTTTTATTGTACCTGTTCATGTGGCAACTTGGATGATATGACCACACGGCCCCTAGTACCGGCATAAGCGGTATTAGATACAAATCTAGAGAGCTATGATGGAAATGCTCTGACAATTCGTATACTGGTAATTGGTGAGCTGTTTCGCTGTGACAACTCGTACATTGGAGATTGGTGAGCTGTATCGTCGTCAGATGTAAATGACGGCATTTAACACAAAAGACTAGTCTGTAAGGCCCGATGTCGACCCAGCATCAACTTCCCACAAGTGCCAGCATATATCAAAGACCAAAAGGTCTGTACAGGGGGCGGGCCTCGGGGACGAAACGTCCACCAGCAGAATCTCGTCATATACAGGAAAAATTACAACACATATAAGGGAAGTGGGAAGAGGTGCCGACATACTGACTGCGTCACATGACTTCACAGAATAGTCTTCTGGTTAACCTATTCTAAAGCACATACCAAGAATCTAACGATTCGTGATATGTGTTGTATCTCAGGTACGCTTTTATTGTACCTGTTCATGTGGCAACTGGGATGATATAACCACACGGTCCCTAGCACCGGCATAAACGGTATTAGATACAAATCTAGAGAGCTATGATGGAAATACTCTGACAACTCGTATACTGGTAATTGGTGAGCTGTTTCGCTGTGACAACTCGTACACTGGAGATTGGTGAGCTGTATCGTCGTCAGATATAAATGGCGGCATTTAACACAAAAAACTAGTCTGTAAGGCCCGATGTCGACCCAGCATCAACTTCCCACATGTGCCAACATATATCAAAGACCAAAAGGTCTGTACAGGGGGCGGGCCTCGGGGACGAAACGTCCACCAGCAGAATCTCGCCATATACAGGAAAAAATTACAACACCTGAGATACAACATATATCACGAATCCTTAGATTCTTGGTATGTGCTTTAGCGTAGGTTAACCAGAAGACTATACTGTGAAGTCATGTGGCTCTGTCAGTATGTCGGTACCTCTTCCCACTTCCCTTATATGTGTTGTAATTGTTACCTGTATATGGCGAGATTCTGCTGGTGGACGTTTCCTCCCCGAGGCCAGTCCCTTGTACAGACCTTTTGGTCTTTGATATATGTTGGCATTTGTGAGAAGTTGATGCTGGGTCAACATCGGGCCTACAGACTAGTCTTTTCTGTTAAATGCCGTCATTTTCATCTGACGGCGATACAGCTGACCAATCCCCGGTGTACGAGTTGTGAAAGCGACACAGCTCACCAATTACCAATACACGAGTTGTCAAAGCATTTCCGTCATAGCTCTCTAGATTTGTATCTAATACCGCTTATGCCGGTCCTAGGGGCCGTGTGGTCATATCATCCAAGTTGCCACATGAACAGGTACAATAAACGCGTACCTGAGATACAACATATATCACGAATCGTTCGATTCTTGGTATGTGCTTTAGAATAGGTTAACCAGAAGATTATACCGTGAAGTCATGTGGCTCTGTCAGTATGTCGGTACCTCTTCCCACTTCCCTTATATGTGTTGTAATTTTTACCTGTATATGGCGAGATTCTGCTGGTGGACGTTTCGTTCTCGAGGCCAACCCCTGTACAGACCTTTTGGTATTTGTGGAAAGTTGATGCTGGGTCGACATCGGGCCTTACAGACTAGTCTTTTGTGGTAAATGCCGTCATTTTCACCTGAGGACGATACAGCTCCCCAATCCCCGGTGTACGAGTTGTCACAGCGACACAGCTCACCAATTACTAATATACGAGATGTCAGAGCATTTCCATCATAGCTCTCTAGATTTGTATCTAATACCGCTTATGCCGGTGCTAGGGGCCTTGTGGTCATGTCATCCAAGTTGCCACATGAACAGGTACAACAAAAGCGTACCTGAGATACAACATATATCACGAATCGTTAGATTCTTGGTATGTGCTTTAGAATAGGTTAACCAGAATACTATACTGTGAAGTCATGTGGCACTGTCAGTATGTCGGCACCTCTTCCCACTTGCCTTATATGTGTTGTAATTTTTACATGTATATGGCGAGATTCTGCTTGTGGACGTTTTGTCCCCGAGGCCCACCCCCTGTACAGACCTTTTGGTCTATGATATATGTTGGCATTTGTGAGAAGTTGATGCTGGGTCGACATCGGGCCTTACAGACTAGTCTTTTGTGTTAAATGCCGTCATATTCATCTGATGAGGATACAGCTTACCAGTCCCCGGTGTACGAGTTGTCACAGCGACACAGCTCACCAATTACCAATATACGAGTTGTCAGAGCATTTCCGTCATAGCTCTCTAGATTTGTATCTAATACCGCTTATGCCGGTGCTAGGGGCCGTGTGGTCATATCATCCAAGTTGCCACATGAACAGGTACAATAAAAGCGTACCTGAGATACAACACATATCACGAATCGTTAGATTCTTGGTATGTGCTTTAGAATAGGTTAACCGGAAGACTATACTGTGAAGTCATGTGGCTCTGTCAGTATGTCGGTACCTCTTCCCACTTCCCTTATATGTGTTGTAATTTTTACCTGTGTATGGCGAGATTCTGCTGGTGGACGTTTCGTCCCCGAGGCCAGCCCCCTGAACAGACCTTTCGGTCTTTGATATATGTTGGCATTTGTGGGAAGTTGATGCTGGGTTGACATCGGTCCTTACAGACTAGTCTTTTGTGTCAAATGCCGTCATTTTCATCTGATGAGGATACAGCTCACCAATCCCCGGTGTACGAGTTGTCACAGCGACACAGCTCACCAATTACCAATATACGAGTTGTCAGAGCATTTCCATCATAGCTCTCTAGATTTGTATCTAATACCGCTTATGCCGGTGCTAGGGGCCGTGTGGTCATGTCATCCAAGTTGCCACATGAACAGTCGATTTCATGTACGTGGGGGCCGGTGTGCACATTCGCAGTAGTGGTGATTCCTTTTTTCCTCGGTTGGAGCAGCGTGGAAACGGCGCTCATATCACACTCCGTCCTCCACTATGGACGGCCCTGAAAGCTGTTATCCCCGAGGTCGCTGACTTACTCAACCCTGAAGCTAAAGACCTAAAAGCAGAAGACCCTGTGGCTACCCGGTGTCTTACGCCTGGCTGCACCCTATTCCTCTATGACACGCGAGTCGACCTCACCGATAACCGGGCTATGTGTTGGTATACTAATGAACCCAAATCGCAGGTATCTTTGTCACGGGAGGGATGGACCACCTTGAAACGTGTGTTAAAGGGTGCACTGGACGGTGATAGCATTCACCTGTGTAACGAGGTCTACATCTTCCGCGGTTCCTTGTTTGCTCAACTCACCTGTCTGAAAGGTGGACATTTTACCCTGGACCCTGATCTATGGACGGCACTCGAAGAAGTAGCCCCAACTCTAGATGAAGTACTATATATATAGGTCCACACAGTCTAGAGTCTCAGTGTCTTACCATGAAGGGAACACAGAAGACTTACGTTCACCCCCAACGAAAGGGTACCCGGAAGGGAATCCGAAAGGAAACCCAGTGGGGAATCCGAAAGGGTCAGTCCAAGACACAGTCCAAGCATGTGGACAAGGTGTTAACGGATTTATTTTACAGCCCAGCCAGTCCAGCCGCTTATAGCGCTTTGGGAGCGCTCGCTCGAGCTGCGCAGTCCCAAGGCATCAATCGAGCTGAAGTTCGGGAATGGTTAAAAACCCAAGACACTTATAGCTTACATCGAGCAGCCCGACGGCATTTTCGCCGTAACTGAGTCATCGTAGGAGGTATTGTAAGCCACCCGGTACTAAATAGTAGGATGCATACATATAGGAACCATAAACAGGAACTCAACACATGATTTGTTTCAGACAGGATGATGATGATTTTTCTTTGGTATCCAAACTCAGTTCTGACATTCGTCTACTGTAACCAAACCCTCATTTTGCTATCCACTGTCAACACTGATGCAAGACCCAAGGTTGAATGTATGTCAGCTCTCAATCAGTCACTACTAATAAGCTACATGACATATTAGATGACATACTATATGACGCCAGGTTAACTGTGCCTCGGCCCTCATTTTCTCACTACTAACATCCATATAAGCAAGAAGATATATATATTGCATGATGCCAGGTTGACTGTGCCTCAGTCCCCAGTCCCCTCACTACTAATATTCATCTATAGGAGCCTAGATCACAGTAGATGACATGTTGTCTAACTATATATTTGTCATATATATAGTTATTCATTATCAATAAAGCTGGTAATAATCTGAAGAATCATGGTTTTGTTGTTCTTTTATTTATGTACCTATAATAGTTTGGTTGATGGTTTGGGTTGTTTTGATCAAGCTAGGTCAAGATGTTGACCATTGCTCGGTTGAAGCCAGAATGACAAACCTGCGATCTGAGCTTGTATTTATAACCTTGCATTGTGGGTCGCATGACCCATTTCAGCCAATCAGCGATCACCATTACCGAAGCAGTGACGGAAGAGTGAACTATTTCTCACATAAGATTGTAATTTCTGGAGTTATGAAGGTATACCATTTTGTCCTCCTCACGTAAATATTCTGCTTTTTAATTATATTAACCATAGAAACTGTTAATTTGATCTAAAGTCGTGAAAATGACAGAAAGCACAAAATCATTATGAGCCAAATGCTGAATTCTGTATAGGATGTAGTAAAATATCAACTTTGTCGGTACCCCTTGCCTGTTTAGAATTCATTTATAAATAATCCGAGATGAATTAACTCAAATTGCATGCATATTCCAAGTCTAGAATAGTTTAACTTTCAAGATATGTGAGCAGTTAACTCATAACTCACTTTGTTGTCAATAAATCACTTGAATTTCCCGCTTAGGGAAAATGGCGTCACCCTTCACACATGAAGGTAGTACTGCGACGCGAAATAGTTCCAACAATAAATTCATTAAAATACGTCTACAACATCATCATAAGAGACCTAATTGTACACTAAACTCTTAATCTACATTTCTAAATAACATTTGATGGCATGACTGGAAAAGCAGATATTTCTGACATAAAAATATATCACGTGACCTCAAGTTCATTATGGCGCTGTCGTCAAATACAGAAAAATGTACAGTATGACATCGGTGAAAAATGTTAAATTTCAGCGACAGAAGAGAGTCAACAGTTTGGTCATGGCTCTAAACATTATCTTTGAGGGTTAAAGAAATAATGTATGACCTATTTAATTCCTAACAATATGCTTTTTGTCTTGAAAATATCACGTAAACTCTGGCTACAAGCCACAGTCAATAATCTAAAAATAATAAAGGAATAAAGGAATGTCAACAACAACATTGAAAAGCTGATTTGATCAGACAATTAAATTCTAAAAGTTATTCAAGTAATACACTCATGATATTGTCAGAACTGTGCTACTCTTATGTACAACAATAATATAGTACACAGATCAACCAATCTAATATACACTGGATATTACAGGATAGACGCACAATGGCAGGCGGATTTGGTGGATATGAGACGATTTGCTTCCCACAATGATGGAAATCGGTACATTTTGACCTGTATCGATATTTTATCGAAGTACGCGTGGGTGGTACCCCCTACAAGTATATATTTTCTAAAAGAGCATGTCCATCTGATTGAAATATTAAGCATGACAGCTATCTTACTCCACTACAGAACCCACGTGCTTCCATGTGATATGCTCCCAACCTCTCTGGAAAACACTCAATAATGGTCAAAAATAGGCCATATTCAGGTTGAAATTCAGAAAAATCTGTAAGAGCGAATGCCATAAGACAGACTGACCAAGTTCTTTGTCTGATGGGTATATTAAAATGGTAAAGAAAACAGTATGTCAACCTACCGGATTTCTGTGAAATTTGCGCACAGTAAATAAACCCCTTCTATACAGACGGAGCTGACAACAACATCAGGCGCCTCAGTTTCGCATTTTCCCCCAATGGAACAACATGGAGCAAACTTGGCGAGCAAATCGCTTATGCCCATTTGTAGGAAATAAGGCATCCAACAATATGGTATCATAGATATAAACCCTAATAAAGTTTAGAAATATTTTCATGTGGTTTAATCTGGGGTACCCCCTTTCTCACAAAATTCCTGAGGGGCCATTGCTACGAAAACACCAGAGGGCATCCTAAGACGTTCAAGAGCAAGGCCAGTTTATTGTTGGACCGGGTGAAACAGAATCCTGATATGGGCTGGCCCCACCAGGGGGAACTGCTTATTCGAAACCAGGTGGTCCCGGGGTCTCATATCACCGAGTTGATCAACGATACGGTGCGCTCTCGCAAACACTCTAATCCACCAAGCTGGGAAGCCTTTGCTCAGGGATCGAAAGACACACACGTGCCTCAAGAATTGGTGGTAATCCTCAATGCTGGCTTGGATGCAGCGGGCAGAGCCGTCTACATTGACACCTCTGACACCCCCCAAAACACCCTCACGGCGAGAACCTCGGCGTGCCCGGTCTATGTTACCCCACTCTCCACGGGGCGTCCCACGGGGCTCCCTACGCTCACCTCGAACTTCGCCTCGAACTCCCCACCACACCGGTCCAGACGTCCACCCAAACCTCGAGGCCCTTGGGAGCCCCTATAAAAATGTACATGTTTCACTTGGTAAGTCAGTCGTCATGTTTTACCTCACGTTGCCCAGTAACAGATCGCTCGATGCGTTTCCTGACAACACCTTGGCCAAGTACGTGACCCACTTACCGCAACCGTTGCATTTACCTGGACGATGGGAATGTGAACTCGTGGATATCCAATACCCTTACTCGTGGTACAACGGGCGAGCCGGTGAAGTGTGGTACGTGGTCAACTACGAAGGGAAACCCGACTGACCCTACCCGAAGGCCAATACGATACCGCCAAGTCACTGAGAGGTTTGATGCGGTATAAGGCTCTACGGGAGTTCACGAATACTTCAAAACCCATGAAAACCTTTCCCTTCATCAAGCATGTGGACTTCAACTACAACTCACACAACAACAAGGCGCAGCTCACCCTCAGCCTCAACGTGAGTCTCGTACTCAGTCCTATACTACAGCAAATGCTGGGTCTCGTTCAACAGATGTACACTGGCCCAACCGCCGACAAAGCCCACATCACGATGGATATGAAGACAGGTATGTACGGACGTCTACTCGGACGTGATCGACAACCACATTGTCGGAGATGTCAGCACACCTCTGTTACGGGTGGTCCCCATTAAAAAGAACTATGGAGACCAAGTCACCCAGAGTTTCA
Source organism: Hanleya hanleyi (assembly GCA_036873755.1). Classification (NCBI taxonomy): domain Eukaryota; kingdom Metazoa; phylum Mollusca; class Polyplacophora; order Lepidopleurida; family Hanleyidae; genus Hanleya; species Hanleya hanleyi. Next base: position 48,909 of record JAVTVY010026267.1, on the reverse strand, counting down.
ACCACACGCTTTACCTACCTGTACGACAGACCGATATCAACACTATCGCGGTGGATATAAGAGATGACACGGGACGACCGGTCGCATTCGAACGATGGAAAGTGGTGCTGACGCTTCATTTGCGACAAGTGCGTTCTGTCCACTTCGTATAATGTACGTACTTTACCAGTGCCATACGGTCAGCTATGCAGACTATTACAAGAAACAAACGGGAGAAACGGGGGAGCTCGGTGCTGGGAGCTCTGGAGCAGCTCGGCGCTCGGCGTTCGGAGGTCGGCGCTCGGCGCTCGGAGCTCAGGATCTCGGAGCTCGGGAACTCGGGGCTCGGGAGGACGGGGGAGTTCGGAGTTCGGAGCTCGGGAGCTCCTAATCGAGTACATAAAATACAACGCTATGATATTCATTGACATTATTTATATATCCGCGACGTACAAATGCAAATGGTCCCTTTTTGAAGCAATGTCTGAGATTTGTCAAGTTTATCGTTTCATTGTTCTTTGCATGTATCGTCCTCTTACGAGTCAATGAGCACACATATACAGCATTTTCCCCGGTACTTGTTCACTCTCCATTATCGTTGAACAAACGGGATCCCGTGTCATCGTCTATCATATATTCACTTGCGTGATGGATAACGTTCGAGGCTTTGTCGACGTCCTCTACACAGTTCTTCAAATTTGACCACATAGACAGGTCCAAAGTCTGTCCGGCTTTTTTAGCCCACCATCACCAGATGGTGGGCTGTTCAAATCGTTTTTCGTCCGTGGTCCGTCGTCCGTCGTCCGTCCGTCCGTCCGTCACAAGGCGGCCATCTTGGATTTCCCCATAAAACTTTGTTATCGCGATTTCTCAGGAACTACTGCATGGATCTTTCCCAAATTCGGTACACAGGTTCCCCTTGGGGTCTAGTTGTGCTGATAGCTTTTCTCGGCCGATTCGAAAATCCAATATGGCCACAAGGCAGCCATCTTGGATTTCCCCATAAAACCTTGTTATCGCGATTTCTCAGGAACTACTGCATGGATCTTTCCCAAATTCGGTACACAGGTTCCCCTTGGGGTCTAGTTGTGCAAGATACCTTTTCTGGTCCGATTCGAAAATCCAATATGGCCACCAGGCAGCCATCTTGGATTTCCCCATGAAACCTTGTTATCGCGATTTCTCAGGAACTACTTCATGGATCTTTCTGAAATTTGGTACACAGGTTCCCCTTGGGGTCTAGTTGTGCAGATAGCTTTTCTGGGCCGATTCGAAAATCCAATATGGCCACAAGGCGGCCATCTTGGATTTCCCCATAAAACCTTGTTATCGCGATTTCTCAGGAACTACTGCATGGATCTTTCCCAAATTCGGTACACAGGTTCCCCTTGGGGTCTAGTTGTGCAAGATACCTTTTCTGGTCCGATTCGAAAATCCAATATGGCAACCAGGCAGCCATCTTGGATTTCCCCATGGAACCTTGTTATCGCGATTTCTCAGGAACTACTTCATGGGTCTTTCTCAAATTTGGTACACAGGTTCCCCCTTGGGGTCTAGTTGTGCAAGATACCTTTTCTGGTCAGATTCGAATATCCAATATGGCCACAAGGCAGCCATCTTGGATTTCTCCATAAAAGCTTGTTATCGCGATTTCTCAGGAACTACTTCGTGAATCTTTCTCAAATTTGGTACACAGGTTCCCCTTGTGGTCTAGTTGTGCAAGATACCTTTTCTGTTCCGATTCGAAAATCCAATATGGCCGTGGATTTCCTCTTGAAACCTTGTTATCGCGATTTCTCAGGAACTACTGCATGGATCTTTCCCAAATTCGGTAGACAGATTTCCCTTGGGGTCTAGTTGTGCAAGATACCTTTTGTGGTCCGATTCGAAAATCCAATATGGCCACAAGGCGGCCATCTTGGATTTCCCCATGAATCCTTATCGCGATTTCTCAGGAACTACTTCATGGATCTTTCTCAAATTTTGTATACAGGTTTCCCTTGGGGTCTAGTTGTGCAAGATGCCTTTTCTAGTCCGATTCGAAAATCCAATATGGCCACCAGGCAGCCATCTTGGATTTCCCCATGAAACTTTGTTATTGTAATTTCTCAGGAAGTACTGCATGGATCTTTCTCAAATTTGGTACACAGGTTCCCCCTAGGGTCTAGTTTTGCAAGACACCTTTTCCGGTCCGAATCGAAAATCCAATATGGCCACCAGGTGGCCATATTAGATTTCCCCATGAAAATCTGTTATCGTGGTCTCTCAGGAAATACTGCATGGATCTTTGTCAAATTTGGTACACAGGTTCCCCTTGTGGTCCAGTTGTGCAAGATACCTTTTCTGGTCCGATTCCCCTTGGCCACCAGGCGGCCATCTTGGTCCAGTTGTGCAGGAAGTACTGCATGTATCTTTCTCAAATTTGGTACACAGGTTCCCCTTAGGGTCTAGTTGTGCAAGACACCTTTTCTGGTCCGATTCCAAAATCCAATATGTCCATCAGGCAGCCATCTTGGATTTTTCCATGAAACTTTGTTATTGCGATTTCTCAGGAACCACTGAATGGATCTTTGTCAAATTTGGTACACAGGTTCCCCGTGTGGTCTAGTTGTGCAAGATACCTTTTTTGGTCGGATTCGACAATCCAATATGGCTGCCAGGTGACCATCTTGAATTGTCCATTGAAACATTGTTATCGTCAATTCTCAGGAAATACTTCATGGATATTTCTGAAATCTGGTACACAGGTCCCACATGGGGCCTAGTTGTGCAAGATGCCTTTCTTGGTCCGATTCGAAATCCAAGTTACGCTTAATATTATTACGGTATTCCCGTGTTGTGACGTTGCATCACACGAGTCGGCGGATCAAACTGTGGGACATATTCTATATAGTGACTATAGAGATTATTCATACCTTCACCTTCCATATCAAGGAGTTCAAATAATTCGGAATTAAAATGTATTTCTTCAAATTTTAAATCAGTTTTCTTAGTCCAGTGAACTGTTTCGTCTGCCGACGGGTCTGATACGTGAAGGGACGTCTCTCTTGTGACACAACGCTACAACTCGACAACATTAGATTACTGCGTGTTTTGATCCAAGGGAGATAATCAGGATTCAGACACTTTCGAAGTTTCAACATTACTGCGCGGATCCCTTCAGTATTAAATATTGTACCATGTTACTATTTTCGAGCATGGTATCTTAAAAGAGATATCTCAAACTAGCGCAGTAAACAGAACAGAATTAGCATTTGTTCCTAATTATAAAATCTTAAGTATGTTTCATAGCTCATGCCAAAGGGTCAAAGACATTTGTCTTCGCTTCCAGTACCCAATGATGACACGTGCAAAAAAAATACTACAAAACGAAGACGAATGATCCTCCGGACATTCACTTTCAGACTAACTTTGCTCTTTTCTCTTGTACTATTACAACTGACATAAGTACAGTTTCTAGAAATCTTAAAACTCCTTAAACTTAGAAAGATGATATCTTGGTGTTTTACAGTGTCCTTTTTTCGATCTTTTTCGCTCAGGTTCCAAATTCTGTAAACAAAATTACAAATCAATCGTTTGTTCTTAGAAACAATGGACAAAAAGATCCTCTTGTCATTAGCTTACAATTATCGGACAATGGTGGGCGCCAAGATCCTTCAGGATCTCTCGTTTCAGATAGACTTTGTTGTGCTTATACTCGTTCGTCTTCCAGCGGCGAACATGAATTTTACCCTGACCTTAGTAGAAGCTGTAACTCAGGTATACGTCTTCTGACAACAGTAATGTGTCGGCACTGACTACGCGTTTCGCGATCAGGTCGTCGATCGCAACGATATAGTCCCTCAATTTCACCCAGCCGTCTCGCGTTCAACGTACAGTCTTTATACCGGGCAAAGGGTCGAAGTCGGCCACATCTTTACTGTCGGTAATATCCACCCAGGCGTGCCCTTTCGAGTTCTCCACATTGACGAAGTTGCATCTCAAAATGAAACCCAGTCACGGACATGCAGCCGACATCAACGATCGAAGTCTTAAGTTCATGCAGTAGCATTTGGTCTAATGTAATGTTGCCAGTCTTCTGTAGAGCTTCCACAAACGCATAAAAGGCCTTCGGATCTCGTTTAGGTATCAAGTTCAACAGATGACGGACTCGTCCACTCGCTGTCTTCACAACCATAATGTTTTCGTACATTTCCATCGTTAATATCATATTTTATCGAAGCAAGTCACATACTGCGAACACACATTTTATCTCTTCGATGAGAATCACAAGGTGTTTGCGAATTGGTTTTTGGTGGACCTCTTCCATCGTCCTATCAGTGACGAGTTCGAGTAATAGCGAGAGTATGGTACGTTAAGGCAATTCGTCTTTATATACAATTCCAACTCTGTACACTGGTTCTATCGACATACCGGGTTTTATTGGTCCAATTTCAAATTCTTTACTTCAGCTGGTGCGAGTTCTATAAAGTTTCACTCCCCGTTGCAACGCCAACATGATTTGAACCCGTACGCTCTCATTGGACGAGGTTTCAAACCAAAAAGTTCCTAATTCGTTCAATTTGGACGCCAACCGTTCGACCTTCCACCTATCACCTCTCACCTTTAACCTTGATCTTCTGACGTCATTCTTTCGTCACTATTCAGTATCCAGTTACCTCGTGAGGTCATCGAGTGCGGCGAGTCCCATAGTCTATGGTATACTACTTAGAATATTATTATTGATAGAGCTTGTACTTCCTCCAGATGAATGAAATGTGTGAACATAAAACAATAATGCTAGACTGATATCGCCAGGATTTCTTGAATAATTTACTATGTTCACTTCAGTTTAAATAAAAATGATAGATTCACTTACATGAAATGGGACTGGGTGAGCAGAACCAATCTGGGTCAATGCCCAGTTTCCCGTGTAACTTTAGAACTCAAGGCCTGACGTACCGTGGAGATTTCGTCCAAATCCATCAATAGCCCGCCTGCGGCAATCGGCCTAAAGCAGTGAACAGACCGAAAACACCGTGGGCTTTCCATAGGCAGGTTGTTTTTCCTTAACCCGTTTGGCCCAAATTAACTATATTTTGCCCAGCGTTGAATATCTGGAAAACTTCAAGCTCTTCTGGTTTAATGTTGATTTGATCCTTCGATATTTCCGACTACAGATTTCTTCGTATACATCATGACAAACACGTGGTTCCTATTTTGGGATTATTGTCACTGTACTTGCAATCTCCACGCTCGATCGATGCCTTATCAGTTGCTCGAAACTAGACAGATGGTGGAGAATGCTTTATCGCGGACCGCGTACCGGGATTCTTTAACATGGTAGTTTCATCACTTATCCTTATAGCTAAAGATATAGTAGAGGAGGGATATGTAGATCGGTGTAGGTCGTATAGAACCCAACTTTAAGATATCCACTGTCATTGTGGTGTATGAAAAGGTGGAAAATAAATCATATTCATAAAAAAAACATTATTAACAACAACATCGATGAAGACACCAACTGCTAACCAAGCCACTGTGAGCAGATCTCCTTGAAATGTTTTGGGGTGTTTTAAGGACGCATCTCGAATTTATGTAAACAAACCCCAAGTTTACTCCGAAAATGTCTCCGACGCTGTTGTCAAAGTGGCAATGGAAAAGAATCAATAGATAGAACAAATTTAACCTGTATGGAGTTTCCGGTGTAGTAATTACTTTTTTGATCCTGTACACTGATGCCTCTGAAGAATTTTAATCCTCGCTATCAACTAGCTATTAGATAAAGGATATATTCATGTGTTCGATATTATACATACATTTAACGTGACAGAGAAAGGACAGGCATTCAAAAGCTGCAGATTAGCTGGTCCGTGAAACCAAGACATAAGAACATGCTAACAATATAGCTTAAGGCGAATTTCTCTAAATCGAGCGGATAGGATGTTGAGGGTTGACAAGATTGAATTTCATTTGTGCAGGGAAACTAAAATTTGATCTTATAGTTGATGTAGTGCTGACATAATAAGGGCATCTTAGTCAAAACAAAAGCAACACTCTTCGGATATCAGCATCTCAATTCAAAACAACACCGGGGATAAGATATACTCACATTCTTGAGTCTCCAGAAATTTGCATCGATCTCCAGAATATTTTTTTTTGCAAACTTAACATATCAGTACGGTAAATGTTGGACTAATGTAATTTTGTTCGATATTGCAACATGGAGGGCACCGGACGGTATTCAAGAAAGTCTTAGAAAGTTCTACTCGTAGAAAGGCAACAAAAATAACATGGATTTAGGATTTACTGAACTTGTGTAGGTGATTCAAACGCGTCCTACTTGGCGATTTTATCGAAAGACAATACCGAAAAAACGACTCGGCTCCATTTACTCCCTAGATCAACACCGATTCGGCTCTATTAACCCCCTAGATCAACATCTATTTGCGTAGATGTAGGTAACGTCGATTCGGCAGAAACCTCGAACTCCATCATGTAGAATAAAAACGGACACTCCCTTTCTCTATATACCAGTTTTGAGACATTCCCCAGATTAACTTTTTTCTGTGAGTAATTATTATATCCAGTATATATGGATTTGAAGAGAAACGTGTTTTTTTTTTATATATGAAGATGTTATCCAGTTCGATATGGTAAAAAAATAAGTTGTATATTTGATGTTTATCTAAGAAAATTGTGTAGAAAATATGCATGGGAGACCCTTCCACAGAGGGATTCCCCAAGTTTGACACGGTCATTGAGAGTGAAGTTTGATCGGATTTGACCAGTCAAAATAGTTTCTCATTTGTTTAATGGAAAGTTTTCTCCTGCAACGTCTGAATTCAATGGCTTTGGGTATAAAGGTTGTATTTAGCCTCCGAGTTTGTGGTTGTCGATTGCTGGCTTCCTTTGCGCCTGCGCTTATTTAGCCGCGTGGCGGCTTTACTTTATGTGAAGGGGTGTTAAGACTCTCTGTTGTGAAGTTCTGAACACACAACTCGTAGCGTCAACATGAATATACACCGAGATCACGCAAATGTTCATTGTTAAACGAATTCGTGTTAAATTGAAGTATCATTTACAGTAAAGTACAAGTTTATTAAATTTGAAGGTTTGCGTGATTTCATTAGAAAGTATTTCAGCTCCGATGACCTGACATGCTGTGCATAAGCGTGACGCAGACGGCGGCCTAGGATATTTACATAACAGCTGCTTTGTGTTGCCACGTCCGTTTTCTATTGACATGAGAACCTCGGCTGGCTAAACGAAGACCCCACATCGCGCGCCCCGTGTGCGACATTAACTCCGCGATTTCCGGCTTGATCACGTGACGTCATTCATTCTCAATGCTGACGACTTCCCGTTTGTAAACATGGCAGACACGGCGACTGAATCTCCTCTTGTTTTAAATGCAACAAGTAATGAAACTGAAGCTAATGCGACGGTCAAAATAGCGGCCACTCCCGAGGGGATGGCCGTGGCCTACAGTAGCCTGATTATTATGGCCCTCATCCCGATATTTTACGGAGCTTTTCGCTCTGTGACACATCACAGGGAACAGAAGGTAAAACGAAAACGTGGCCAACAACAACAACGAACAGCATGGACACTAGTGGTCCATATGTTCTAACATATTATGATGTTTTTAGTGTATAACCACGTGGAAGTAGCATAAACGGATCGTATTCGTTTGCTTTGTAAAGTGAATTAATCTGATTTTGAATATATTGCTTACATCTGTTAATTTCAGTAAATTATGCAGGGGGAGACTACTGTTTGTGGTACTCTGAAATTAACTTATAGCCTTTGGTTCACTACAGACTATCAACTTTAATTTTACCAAAGTTTGAGATTTGATAATATTGCCTCGGACAGTCCTTCACGACAGCTGGCTGTCCTATTCTTAACTGTGAAAGATTCACTAGGAATATTCCCAGTGGTCCCAGTGGTCAAATCAAAATTTACTTGCCTTGACGTGGCAAGTGGATTTTGTTCTAATTCAAATTCTACTTTGTTGATAGTTGGTATAACATCCATGAATCCATTTCTGATTAGTTTTACCAAGGATTTGCAGCTTTTTATTTCAAGAATAGATGTGAAAACAATCTTTTGTAATGATTATTTGATAATGACATCCTCCCCACAGCGCATGGCTCATTTATCATCCCTGCCTCCAATAGCGGAAGCTGACCTTTACTACGTTGCTATGATGTCACTTCCGGCGATATGCGTGAGACCCCGAATCCAGTTCAAAAATCTGACTGGTGGCTGGGGTATTATTAGACCCCCGCGAGGTGGTTGAGCAAAATAATATTTGTTTTTGTTTTAGGGAAACGTCAGTAAACAAATTTATTGTACATGATTGTTTCTCCTTTCATTCCATGAATGAATCCAGCTTAATTCTCAAAAAAAAAATTCAAATAGTGAAATTTCCTGCTATAAAATCGGATGAATTTATTAGTACAGGAAGTTGAAAAATGGTTCATAATCATGAATATATAAATCCATTACTTCAATGATTTTAGAGGATGATCAAATTTGTTAGATCAGTCGATTGAATTATGTCCCTAAAATTGGGGTGATTAAATTTTGGTAGAGGAATCAATTATTAGAGACATTACTGTAATCATAAAATCCGTAAAAAGTCACAAAACCTAATAATGTTTGGGACATCATTTTATCAAGTGAGAAATGGAATAAAACCATTTTTATTATCATTTCTCAAAGAACAACATTCCTAAAAACATTGCACTGGCATTAAATAATAGTACAAATTAGCTTATGTAATGTCATTCATGATCATCTGTCCTCAAGGAATAAAATTACTGTCAGAATAGCAAGTCACAAAACATAGCTACAATTGAATATTTTGGTAAGGCTGATATTATGGTCAATGTATTTCAATGAGAGCAACGGTATCTGATTCAGGGCAACCAGATTCAATGTTTAGCTTGCCCTGATGGCAAGATAAGATAAATTACAAAAGGTAAGTTACACCACTAAATTTCAAGAAAAGGCACATGCATGAGATTTGATATAGTTACATGAGAGTATGAGTGCCATATGTTTGAATATCAACAGTAAAACTTGGGGAAAATGGGTAGTTTTTGTTTTAGAATTTTCTCTATGTGCTCGCCAATCTCAGTGGGTCCACAAATTGGCGATAACATACGAAAAATGCCTTTTCTTCATATAATTGCCAGTAAATGAGAACTGAAAAAGTGTCCTTTCATGGGTGAAAATGTGGGAGATGTGTAAAATTTATACATTAAATGATCCAGCAATCCAACACAATAAATTGCAGCTTTGGAATACAAAATTGACTACAGATGAAAAAATTTCATTGACACATGTTAATAATTTGATCAAAGAATCTTTTTTTTTTTTTTTTTTTTTTTAAGCCCTGGAACAGGCCACTGGGCATTTATTTACAATGACCACGATTTTACATATCCTTACACGCCCACATGGTCGAGGGTTTAGGATTTTGCGATACACATGTTCGTATACGGGTTTTCTGTTCCAGAGCCAGACAAACAAATATGTATACATAGAAAATGTTCATGTTGACACGAACAGGACAACACACACACACAGAAACACACACACACGTGCCGCTGCATCCACAATCACAAATAAACCAATTTTGGAAGAAACAACTTTTTACCGTACGCTATCTCCACCGAACTGATAAAAATAAAAGAAAAAGATTTATTAAGTCAATTATTCGTAAGATACCAAAAGGTTAATACTGGTTAAGGGTTACGCCAGCGGACCCCACTTCTGAGCGAAGATAGAGAGATTCTTATTTTTTGTATAGATATACCTCTCAATATCTCTGGTTCTGATCACAGTGTCCCTTAAACCATCGAAAGTAGGCTTCAGATTGTAATATCTACATCTGTATATATATTGTTTACCAAGTAACAGCAGGTGATCTTTAAGAACAGAACCTGTATTACCCAGGATTACTTGGGATCCGGACGGCTCCTCCATTTGAATTTCTACTTCATTTGACCATGTATGAAGATTGCTCCAAATTGCTTTCGAATAAATACATTTATAAAACAAATGCAGAATACTTTCTTTCTCTTGGTTACAGAAGGTACACATATCGGTATCGGTTTTACCCCATAATTTTAAAAGAGAATTGGTTACAAGTATTCTGTGAATGATTTGGTATTGAAAGTATTGTTGGGTGATGTCCATTGAGGTACTATAAATGCAGCTGTATATTGAAGTCCAAGGCAAATCTTTTGAATTTAGTTCATCTTCCCATTTCTCCTGATTTTGTTGCGGTTTGATTTCAATATTTTTAATAAGTATACTGTAAATAAATTTTAAGCATGTTTGATTCATTAATCGTCTGTATACTTCTCGTTGATTCCTAATATTTTTAATAAAAGTACCGTTTTTTATATTTCTACGTTTTTCATTCGATATATTGTGAATTATTGCACAATGAAGGATGAAATAGATAGGTTTGATTCCAAATTTAGTCTGGAATTCATTGAATTTTAAAAAACGTGTACCATCCTCATTTAAAAGATCAGTAATATAGGATGCACCCACATCCACCCAGCGGCGTATATCATTCCACTCTGATATCGGAACAAGTTCAAACAGAAGATTGTTGTAGTTCTTGTCTTTTGCTTCGCAATATTCCACACATTCTGCCCATGATCTGAGTGTGTCACACCAGAACGGGTTTTTTATTTGTTTTTGAACTGCATATATGCTTGCCGAATCTAGACACCAAACATCATGACCAGCAGGCCGCAATATGTTTTTTACCAATGTCCCAAAATGCCGTCGTCCTCCACTACTCTCTTTACCCACTTCACCTTCAGATATGATGCAAAAGCTTGAAAATTTATCATAGCCAATCCGCCTTCTGTTTTGGACATAATGATTGTTTTTCGTTTTATTTTGTCTTGCTTACCGTTCCATATGAACTGGAAAAGGCTTTTTTCTAAGTTTGCTATAAAAGTTGTATTAGGGTTTGGTAGGACTGAAAATAGGTGAACTAAAAGTGGAAGAACATGTGTTTTAATAACCGTAATTTTGCCTATAGGGGTCAGATTTCTTCTGAACCAGCTTCCTAAAATTTTCTTAATAGAGGTCATTTTATCGCTATAATTTCTTTCAACAGTATCGTTCATGTTGGGGTAAAACCAGATACCAAGTAGCTTAAATCCTCCTGGATCCCAGTTTATCCTGTAATGAGGACATAGTTTGACAGTACTACCTTTTTTCTGGCCTATCCACACTGCGATTGACTTATCTACGTTGAGATATAATCCAGATGAAGAAGAGAACTTATTCAAGAGACCCATGGCTGCTTCAAGAGATTCTCTCGAGCCGTCGAGAATCAAAGTAGTATCATCAGCATATTGCTGAATTTTTATTTCTGTGTTTTCTATTGTTATTCCTTTGATATTTCTGTCCTGTTTAACGGCGATAGCAAGGGTCTCCGCAACAAGGATAAAAATATATGGGGATATCGGGTCCCCCTGTCGACAACCCCTTTGTAAATTGAAAAATTCAGAGATATACCCGTTATTTACAACACAGCTTTTGCTACCATTTTGGAATGTCTTGATCCACCGTATAATATTATTCCCGAAATTAAAAGATAAAAGGCATCTTTCTATATAGTTCCAAGACACAGAGTCAAAGGCCTTTTCAAAATCGATCAAGAAGAGTAGACCAGGAATACTGTTTTCCTCAGTATGATTTATAAGATCAAACAAAAGTCTAGTTATTTCCCCGATGTACCTTCCCTTCATGAACCCCTTTTGTGTTTCGTCAATTATTGAAGGTAAAACTTCCCGTATTCTTTTAGCTATACAAGTTGATATAATTTTGTAATCTATATTTAATAGTGATATTGGGCGCCAGTTTTTAATAAATTTTCTATTTTTACCTTCCTTTGGTAGGCATGATATGTAGCTCTGCTGCTGAAACGACGATAATATTCCCGTTTCAAATGATTGATTTGCTGAGCGTAAAAGAAATACCCCGAGTTCGTCCCAAAAACATCTATAAAATTCTATCGGGAAGCCATCTGATCCGGGAGATTTTCCAATTTTCATGTTTTTCGTTGCATTAGTTAGTTCATCTAAAGTCAGTCTCCCTTCACATGAATGTTGATCTTCATCTGATAGTTTGACAGAGTGGTTCAAAAAGAGATTATCATCAGTATTATTTGAATCATCTCTTGCGGAGTACAGTTTATTATAAAAAGATTCGAGTTCTCTTAAAATGTCTTCTGAAGTATCAACAGTTCCCGTCTCTGTTTCTAATTCTGATATTGTTTTCACGATGTAGTTTCTCCTTTCTAATGAAGAAAAATAAGACGAGTTTTTCTCACTATATTCAATAATATTTGCTTTGGACCGGATTATCGTCCCTTCCACCTTCCAGGACCTGGTGTCTTCTAGGTCCTTTTTTAACTTGTCCAACTGTTCCTTTATTTCATATATAGAGTCATTGGACGCGAGACATATTTCTTTTTCTTTTTCAACAATTTCCTTTTCAATTTCCTTTTCTTTTTTGATATTTTCTTTCTTTTTGGCAACTGAGAACGGAATGGTTACGCTTCTGATTTGCGTTTTCAGAAATTCAAAAAAGCTTTGGTCATCAATATTAAGATGGACATTTTCCAAATCGCTTATGTCGCCAGACTCATAACACTGTGCTAGTGAGCCTTCAATGGTCTTCTTCACTAATTTTATATAACTTGGATCACCGAGTAGGGTGGTATTAAATTTCCAGTACCCAGGTCCTCGCTTTCGACGTGCAAAACAGTATTTAAGTTTGATGCAAGAATGATCGGACCTATAAGAGATACCGATGTCTGCTCGTGCGCCCTGGATATAAATATCATTGGATACAAGAAAATAATCAAGTCGACTTTGCTTTATTCCCGATCTTGTATTTTGTCGCCAAGTATAACGGCGGGACAACGAGTTTTGTTCTCTCCAGATATCTACGAGATCGAGTTGATTTTTTGTATCTAATACCTCAAGTCTTGCCTTAGGATTATTAATACGAGCATAGTTGTACGTGTCCAGAGTAAAATCTTGGACTAAATTCCAATCTCCATTGATGATTATTGTTTCATTCCCCATATCTTTTATTATTTGGAAAAAATGCGAGTAAAAATTGGGGTCGTCGACATTGGGCCCATATACACTAGCGATAGTCAATTTGGTGTCTTGTAATGTTATGTCAAGAACAATAAATCTGCCATTTTCATCGACAGTCGAGTTATGAAAGATGACGTCAATATTGTCTTTGAACAAGATAGCCACTCCTGTACTATTGGATGTCCCATGACTGTAAAAAGGAATATATTTTTCCCCCCAATCCTTTTCCCATGTTTCTTCGGTTTCCTTGCAGCCATGAGTCTCTTGTAGACAGATAATAGAACAATTCTTCCTCTTCAGCCAGTGAAACATGTCAACGCGTTTTTTGCGTTCAGAATGTAATCCCCTGACGTTCATAGAGAGAATAGTTATGTCACTGAAGACTCATTTACAACACAGATTATCTTTTTACAAAAGGTGGAGTTCCAGATATTACTTAAGATAACGGTACACGAAAAGGGACACAGAGGTTCACATGACAAACAACAAAAACAATTACAGACAGACAGTGACGTGATCATAACAGGTGAGAGCAAACGTCAGCTGGGCCCGCGCCTAGTCTTGTCATTTCGAGCTGAACTTGAACTTGCAATTGAAAGAAAAGAAGGGCCTTGAACAAATGAAAAAAAAAGAAGGGCCTTGTTGAACAAAGTAATAAAAGCGAGAACCCTACTGATTATATACAATATTCGCCTATCATATTTACCAAATACCTATGTGGCTATAAACAAATCAAATAAAAAGAAATAACAAGAAAAAAACAGGCTGTATACACGTAAAATTAACAAGACCGAAATTTACATGGTAGAATTAATCAAGACCGAAATTTACATAGTTATGATTCACAGCAACCTACGAATAGAATACGCATGTACGTATAACAATACAATACAATACAATACAATACAATAACACTGGGTGACACTGTGTCAGTTTGGCTCGCACCCGCTCAGATATTGGAGTATGGATGTGATATAGTTAGCTTGAAAAACCAGTATACATTACGGTCAAGCCACGTTCAAAACACAGAGCTCACGCGGTTTAATAATTAGTTTGTCAGTGTCCTTGGCACACAGCACTTTGCTGACGGTGACCGTGGCCAAACAATAGACTTAATTTCCTAGACTCACAAGTATTTGACAAGACTCGGTGTACTTACAAGGCCTATTGTTGTCCCAACAGAGTTAGGTGGACTGAACTGAATTAGTACTGAGAACACAGTGATTATGGGCATGCATCACCTAGAAAGTTCCCTCAAATGATGCATTATTTCAGGCCAAGATCCTAATTAAAAATTTAAACTTATGTACCGTATTCAAATTTGATTTTTGGTTGTGTTGACAAAGTAGACCAGATTTTTATGTCTTACCATGCTGATTTAATATTTTGTTTTATATTGATAAAGGTATCCACTAACTGAATATTGGCCAGTACATATTTTATACAATATAGGCAAATCAAGCAAGCCCATATCCAAACTGACACATGTGAACCGCAGTACTGGGGTTTTCTGAAAATGTGTGTACATATGCACACCTTCTTAACGGCTTAGTTTAGAACAACACGTTTATAATTAATTGACAACACAGTGGTAAATTTGCTGCATTCTCGATATGTTAACACGACTGATGCGCTCAGATTAGAAAAAAACTTATTTGGGCTGGTTTGACACCGGTAGATAGGCTCCTTGCATAAAATACACCATAGATTTATATTTCACATATTTACATAATATTGGTAATGTGACATACACGCTTGCAGTGCAATGTGTGAACCAAAAACCGACTAAAACATAGCCGCACATAAACGTCACAATAAACAATCTGGACTTCGTGCAAACATTCTAATATACCGACTTGTTATTCTCATGCGACTACCAGATGCGCATATCACCATATGTATTTTCTTCTCAACGAGGAATACGCAATATAACTGTGCAATATGTAAAAATCGGTGCTTTAAAAACCAGCTCAAGCCAGACATGAAAGAGACTAGCAGTTACAATGGTAAAGTTGGCTTGAGCTGGTTTGATATCAGATTTTATATCTTTCTAGTTATGCCGATGTTAATATGCACACATTTTCTGTTAGGCCTACAAAATATTGCAGTCCACAAATACATTGTGAAACCAGTCCAAACCAGATGTGCAGCAACTCTGCCGATATAATATGTTCTAATAATGTTCTGTGACATGATTTGCAGGCTCTAAAGGGTGTGATATTTAATTGGATGGATTCTGAGCATACATTCTATATTACCGACATTTAACTAAGACCGATATTTTCATCATAGAATACTTTAAGTGGGACTGGTTCTGGCTTGTTCCACAGTACGGTGTTTTCGTATTAATTAAGTAATAAATGTTAAACAGACCACGCAAGAATGAATACATTCCTGAGTGAATGGGTATTTTAAATTTCAGTAGTTTAGGACACATTACTCACATTTGTTGGCTCAATATTCGTCTGGATTTATGGCCCAACGTGTTGAATTGTCTCTGGTTCTGTACCTTGGAGTGGAACTGACAACATGTCCTTGAAAGCTGGGTATTTGATCCAGGTTGTCTAGGTCCCTGTCACAGGTGATCATGGTGGGTCTAGCGGCTCCGCACAATTTCACATAGATCCGCCCATTATGTGACCATGCAGCGTCGATGTGATCTTCGGCCGTGGATCGGGTTACTGCTCTCATTAACAGGGCTTGATTGGCTCGAGTAAGGTCTTCCCGAATTACGATTCCTGACCCCTTCAGCTGTTTCCTTCTCGCGATGGTCTCGATTTTTGTTCGCCGACTCATAAATTTAACGAGAATAGGTCTCGGACGATCGGAGGGCAGTCTTCCTACCCTATGGGCGACATCTATGTCGGATGGAGCCACCTTCATATGTAGTTTTGTGTTCAGTAGCTCCGTCGCCTTTCGTGCACAGTCATACCAAGTTTCACCTGGCGTATCACCCTGCAAGCCCCATATACGAACACTAGCTAGTCGAGTATATTGTTCTAGCTCGTTTGATTTTGTCTGGTTTTCTCGTGTAACTTCGATTGCTCTTATAGCCTGTTCACCCGGTTCACAACCCAGAGTTTATAGAATTTTTTCTATCTCCCCATTTCGATTGCTATCGCACACGTCCGCGCGATGTGCATAAATACTCGCCCCTTTGGAATAGCTTTACCATACAAATTTTTCCACAATCACAAGATGTCACGCACAGTACGCAACCAAAGAAGAAGAATGAACCGGTGGGTTGAAGGAGATGGCGATGATGAAGAGGACATACCGTATTTAACAAGAGCCAAACAACGGGCGATGAAACAACAAATCAAGGCGTTCTGGCAGAAAAAATTCAGAGGATGGGTACATATGCTGCGAGGGATAGGAGCTACACCAACCAGTACCGCCCAGAATGTCAGAGAACTGCTCAATGCAGCGAGAACGACAGTAGATGAAGCGGGGTGGTTCCATCTTTTGTCAAGGGTCATGAATGAAGCAAGACCTACCACCCCGCTTCCGGTACAAGTCGTCCAGCCGTTTACATCACCGGCGCCATTCCCGTTACAAGATCTACCAGCCCCCGTATTTCCGGACCCTCCGAGCACCATCAGGATTGCCCCAGCGAATTTTTTGGACGGCACCCCCATCTTAACAGAGCACACCTCCCACGCAGAAGATGTAGAACTAATGCGTCAGCTCTACAGAGAAGAACATGGCTATTACAGCGTGAGTGATCATGGCTATTACAGCGTGAGTGATCACACAACAACATAGGGACGTAGGCTACTCCCTCGTCAATAAAAAGACGTTAAAATATTAACTGTTCTTTTAAGAACAAACCAAATACTTCCGAAGGAGGAAGCTTTCTCTTAACTTGAGCACATCAATTAAAAGCACAGATGCCCTACATTTTCCCTTTTTTTAAAAACTGCATTCACCCAAAAAAATACAACCCCTGTCCACTATCAACCGTTCTTGTGAGAACGAATCTCTTTATATATATACACAGGATTTATTTTCTTTTTTCTCTACCCCCCTCATTAATTTAATATTACATAGTCCCAGGGATAAGGGACTTTAAAAAAATTGTTTTAAAACCCCGGTATAAGGGGGTAGGAAAATTTATTTTGATAAGCGTGGGGGGTTATGTCCATTAATTTAATATTACAGTCCGAGGGTATAATGGACTTTATAAAATTTTTTAAACCCCGGTATGCGGGAAAAATTTTATTTTCATAAGCGTGGGGAATTTATTTTCAACGAACACAGGGCTGTGATTCTCGTGTTAAATTTTTTGTGCATAGTTAGAAGTTCCCTTTCGGAAAACATGGGTGGTTTTTAAAAAAACCGTTGGAATCTGTAGTAAATATAGCCATTTACTTCTTTGACAGGGTCAATAGTCTAGAAGCACAGACAGGACAGGTTAAATTTAGTAATTCACACTGTACGGGGTTGTTGTTGTTGTACGGTGTAGAGGTGGGTATTCCGGCTCGACGGTGAATGCAAATTTCACAAAGTGCCTGATGTCCGCACGGACCTATTGCATATTTTCCAAACGGGTTCGCACATTCAACGCAGTGGATATACAAAGCTTTTTGTCGTTCGGTGTGGCATCCTAATGTTGATGTTGTAATCGCCCAGACATAATTCACGGCGTCGTGGTAGATTTTTTTGTCCGGTATTTTCTTGATCTTCTCCCCTGTTATCCGGTTGGGTGTTGTAGCTTTTCTTTTTTTCCCCCCCCTGTTGTGGCCTAGTTGTGTTTTGTCTTGCATTGTCGTCTTCCCTGTTCAAATCTTGTTCTGTTTTTCTTGAGTCTTTTTTTGCTGGTGTAGTGTCTTGTACCGTGTCGTCGGCCTGTTTCAATAGCGTTGCTAGCAGGCTATCTATGTCATTCATTTTTTCGGCTGGATTAACATCGGGTGGGGCTGCAAGATCGTCTAAGTGACTCGTTGTTTCTACAGGATGTTGGTCTGTAGTAGTAGTTGCAGGCTTGTTGCAGAGTGGAGATGGTGGAAATATTTCCTTCATTATGTCCGCAATCCAAGGCTCGTCTTCTACCAAATTAATCATGCCTGGCAGGAGTTCATTCTCATCATCATCATTTGGAAACAAGTATGCTGTATCAATACTCATGATTTCAGTGCAGGGTGGTGGTGGCTCCATGACTGGGTCCTCAAGTGTGAATAATTAAAAATTCTGACAGGTATTTATAGTGTAAAAGATGCGGACGTCAGCGACAGCATTCTAGCTGTAAGCTATATTTTTTTACGACAAAATATCTGTGTTTGTTTTCCAATTTTAAACCCGTAAGGTTCGTGTAAGGTAGTATGAAAAAAACCAGGTTACACGGAAAATAAATGGATTTTCCTGGTTAAAAAAATTACGTGTACACTATGGGTTAATCTTATCATAGTGCCCTAAAATTATAAGGATTTATCGAAAAAATAATAGGTAATTTTAATGCTTGGGCCAATCTATCTTGCACTCATACCGTCCGATTTTTGCACTCACTCACACCGGCAACGCACCTGCTACCAACAAATATGCAAATGAAGGCTGGGGATCGGGAAAGTGAATTGCTGGGGATCGGGAAATGGTGGGGATCACTCACTCACACCGGCAACGCACCTGCTACCAACAAATATGCAAATGAAGGCTGGGGATCGGGAAAGTGAAATATTGGCTACCATCTTGAAACCGACCACCCCTAACATACACAAACAAGCCGACATCTTGAATCCGACCACCCTTAACCTACACAAACAAGCCACCATTTTGAAACACACACACACACACACACACACACACAGCCGACTATAAATAACGTGTATGTTCACACATTTATTAACAACTACACATCATGAGTTTTTTTCTACGCATCTTGAGTTTACGACGAGCCTTGCTCACCCATCATCCTAGAGATGCAAGGAATAGGGGTACAGAAGAACATAGAGAGATAATTACCCGAGAAGAACAAGACAACAACAGAATGGAGGACATACAAGAAAATAACGAGGCCGACACCCGTGATGGAGAACAAGACAGCGGATGGTTAACTACTAGACCTGCAACAATAACCACCTCCACTGCAAACACTGAAAGTATAACCACTTCGGCTGAGATATCACGCCTCAACGAACAAATTATCGACATGAGGGGAGCGATGTTGGAAATGGAGACGACAATCACGGTACTGGAAGATGAGATATCATGCCTCAACGAACAAATTATCGACATGATGAAAGCGAAGTTGGAAATGGAGACGACAATGACGGTACTGGAAGAAGAGATTGCCAGACAAAAAGAAAACTACGACATAGTGAATTGCCGATGCATTGACGCCGGAGAGGTGCTGTGAAGCAAAATATATACCGTGCCTCTCGTGTGACACTATCCAAAGGCCCTTTTCAGGGCCAACCCATCTTTCCGAAAGAGAAAAACTTCTTTTCATATGCACACCAAACTAACACGAGCTCCCAGCATCTTTTTCCCCCAAAAAATTTTTTTCAAAAAAAAATTTTTTTTTCAAAACAATAACAAAGAAAATCTGAAGTGACAAACCCGTCCTTCGGATGGAAAAGTGGTTTTAAATTTTATTTTCAGGTAGAGGGTCGAGTGAGGTATCATATTGAAGCTGACGTGAAATGCTTCACATTGATACCTCACTCGACCCCGATTGGACCACTAGGGGCGGCTCTAACGCCAAACATCAATATCAACATCAATCAACATCAATCTTCAAAATACCTTTAGAGGTGCCCCTAGTGGACCAATCGGGTCGAGTCCGGTATCATTGTGAAGCATTTGACGTCAGCTTCAATTGGATACCTCACTCGATCCACTACCGCCAAAATAAAAAAAAAAAAACAAACTTCGTACACCAGATGTTGATATCGATGTGCAAAATAACCTTTTTGGCGTTAGAGGCGTCCCTAGTGGTCCAATGGGGTCGAGTGAGGTATCAAATTGAAGGTGACGTGAAGGAGCATCTGATAGACTGGGTGTGGGCTTGAATTAGGGTAATTCTGCGCATGCGCGAAGATAATATGAAAAATATCAATCTTCAAAAATAGCCTGTTTGAGGTTAGAGGCGTCCCTAATGGTGCAATCGGGTCGAATGAGGTATCAAATTGAAGGTAACGTGAAGGCGCATCTGATAGACTGGTGTGGGTTGAACTATCAGCATTCTGCGCATGCGTAATCTTCAAAATACCTTTTTTGGGTTAGAGGCGCCCCTAGTGGTCCAATGGGGTCGAGTGAGGTATCAATCTGTATGGTAGCCCAGTGTCGTTGATAAATGGCCCTGACACGTCCATCTTCAGGCAAGACTTCAACCGGAGGTGCTGCTGGGTCGAAGGGAAAATCTTCTCCACGTCTCATGCTTACTGGAAAAAAGTAAATGGATGGCTGTGCTGGCTGCGTGGCTGATTGGCTGGCTGGCTGGCTGGCTGGCTGGGAGACAGGTCAGGTAAGTCAGATTGAATACACCCTGGCCCTAAAAATGAACTCCTTTTATAACCCATTGACCTCATTTGCATATTTTCAGCGGACAACAGACCGCCATCTTGAACACGACCACCCCGCCCATACTAAAACAAGCCGCCATCTTGAATCCAACGAGTGACATGCTGGGGATCTTGAAAAGAACATATGCAAATGAGGGCTGGGGAAAAACCCATTACACACACAAACAAACCGCCATCTTGAATCCAAACCACCCTCCCATACTAAAACAAGCCGCCATCTTGAATCCAAACCACCCTCCCATACTAAAACAAGCCGCCATCTTGAATCCGACCACCCCTCCATACTAAAACAAGCCGCCATCTTGAATCCAAACCACCCTCCCATACTAAAACAAGCCGCCATCTTGCGGGAAAGTGACAGGCTGGGGATCTTGAAAAGAACATATGCAAATGAGGGCTGGGGAAAACCCCATTACACACACCAAACAAGCCGCCATCTTGAACACGACCACCCCTCCCATACTAAAACAAGCCGCCATCTTGAATCCAAACCACCCTCCCATACTAAAACAAGCCGCCATCTTGAATCCAAACCACCCTCCCATACTAAAACAAGCCGCCATCTTGAACAAACCACCCTCCCATACTAAAACAAGCCGCCATCTTGAATCCAAACCACCCTCCCATACTAAAACAAGCCGCCATCTTGAATCCAAACCACCCTCCCATACTAAAACAAGCCGCCATCTTGAATCCAAACCACCCTCCCATACTAAAACAAGCCGCCATCTTGAATCCAAACCACCCTCCCATACTAAAACAAGCCGCCATCTTGAATCCAAACCACCCGCCCATACTAAAACAAGCCGCCATCTTGAATCCAAACCACCCTCCCATACTAAAACAAGCCGCCATCTTGAATATACCCAATGACCTCATTTGCATATAACTCATTTGCATAAACTCACGCATGCGCACACACATAGCCACGCCCCCAAAATAAATCCTGCGCATGCGCAGTTGAGGGGTTTCTGTGACGGATGCGGGCTACCTACTACTGCGGTCAATATTTTTATATGGCTACATTTTATTGGTTGATTTAAAAAAGAAAGAAAAATATTGTGAAAGAAAAGAACAAAATGTTCGCCTTTTGACAGCACGGAAAATGAAAGAAGAAAAAATGGACAAAGAATTGTTGTGATAGAGGAAGACGAAAAAATTGGTGGACCGCGGAAGAAAAAAGATTTTTTAATTATTATTATTATTTTTTTATATTTTTTTTTTATTCTGAATTATTTTTCATCATATCCCTTTTGTGGCTTCAAAGTTTTCGATGACATTATTCTCAGGTAAAATAATCTTGTAGTGGAGATGTGACGTTTAAACTGAACTACCGAATATTTCAGAATTCTCCTTTAAGCCACTAATAAAAGACGATTGTTGTGTTTTTATTTCAGTGGGACTAAATTGTCTGTCATAATTTAGAGGACAATGGAAGACTTGTCAGTAAAACTGGAACCTCTTGATCATTGGTGCAAGATGATTGGGTAACGTACTGGCATTCTGCAAATGAATCTATGGAAGAGGGAGATGGAACAGTGAAGACGGAACCAACAGCTCAGTGTGCGGTGGGAGAACAACAAGGTGGTGTTGAGCATGATCCATGTGGACAATTACCAGTAAGCCGTGAAACACAGTTGTCGATTAGATTAAAACCAGATCTACAAAAGATACTCCCCTTCCTACTTGTCGCTTATGCAGCTCTGGCATCAACATCCTCGTTTCCATGTTCTGAGTACTGACCAATGTATGTCTAAAACGTCAAGCTTAGGCCACAACTACATGGGAATGATAGGTTGACCTCGTGAAGAGAGAAATATCTGCTGGAATTGATCGACATATCTAAATTCTATTAATCTTAACAGAATATCATCACAGTTTCTAGAGAATAAGATATTGATCCGATGAATCAAGATAAAATATAGAAGATGACTTTTGGATATACCGTACACTTGTTGTACCCTCCCCACAAAGTGAGACGGGCCAGACGTTTAACCTTGATCTGCCGACAGCTAGGTCTTTTAACACAGAAACCCGGTTCTTGTGCCCGAATCTTAAACATGTAAACTCATCGACATGCGAGACGGGGAAGCGTTATTGTTCTTCGCCACGAAAATGCCAGCCGTCCGTTCTTCCTTCCGTTCTTCCATCCACCCGTCCGTCCCACATTCTGTGAACGCGGCAGGCTTGAGAAAGTGCTTCACATCAGTTAGACGGCCATTTTGTATTGATTTTCATTGAGGTAGTATGTAATTCAAGATGGCTGTCATTGACCATCTTGGATTCCGCCCGTCTTGTCTTGTGAACGCGGTATCTAGAGAACAACTTGTCCAATTGAGTTCAAGCTTGAGAAGTTGTTTCGCATCAGTAGACGGCCATTGGTGTTGATTTTCATTGAAGTAGTATGTAATCCAATATGATTGCCATTGGCCGTCTTAGATTTCTCTCACCCATATTGTACCTATCTGTGTTGTGAATGCGCTATCTTGAGATCTATACCACCCATCGATTTATAAGCTTCACCATCCAAAACTCCATAAACATCTGCAAACTCACATTCCAGTGTTACACTATCCATCACTGCTTCCCAAACCTCTTCAACTTGTCTCCACAATTCCAGACAAATGTCCCATTCCACATACACATATCCGAGTTACATTTAAAGAGATATTTGAAGAATAATTGCTGTATGCTCTCAAACAGGCTACTTGGCGGAGGATTTGCTATCTCCTCAGCTTGTTCTGAGATCTGGTTTTAATCAACTGCAACAACAACTTTTGGATACGGTTCTTAAGACTCATGGTGGAGTATGCTGAAGTTTATATTAAATTCACAAACTTCATGTGATTTTGCAAACAGATTTTCGAAGATATATTTAATAACTGACCGTATTGAAGTGGAAAGATGTGTTGATATAAAAATGAGGCTGATTATTTTTTTCTCTTTGATTTAGCCTTTTGTCAAGAAGTGTTCTGATGACGAGCAGACACGTGTCGATGATTCCCTCTCTGATAGACCTTTTCCTGTGGCCATGTACATGATAAAAGTCCAGACGGCAGAGACGACAAAACTGCCCAACGAATCTTTGAGATTTTGGAATCCAGAAACGGACAATATAGGAAGAACGACAGCTGACAGAGTTCATACTTGTGAAGAGCCATGCAAATATTCGTTCTGTCTAAATAGCTTTTCACAGAAAGGTGGCATAAGAAATCATGAAATAACACACACTGGTGAAAAGCCATACAAATGCTCACTCTGTCCATATAGCTGTTCACATAAAGTAAATCAAAAGAAACATGAAAGGACACATACTGGTGAAAAGCCATACTAATGCTCATTCTGTCCATATAGCTGTTCACGAGGAAACCTGAAGAAACATGAAAGGACACACACTGGTGATAAGCCAGATGCTCACTCTGCCTGTATAGATGTGCACAGAAAGGGAACCTGAAGGATCATGAAAGAACACATACTGGTGAAAAGCCATATAAGTGCTCATTCTGTCCATATAGCTGTTCACAAAAAGGGAACCTGAAGTATCACAAAAGAACACATACTGGTGAAAAGCCATACAAATGCTCAATCTGTCCATATAGCTGTTCACAAAAAGGGACCGTCAAGGAACATGAAAGGACACATACTGGTGAAAAGCCATATAAGTGCCCACTCTGTACATATAGCTGTTCGCATAAAGTAAACCTAAAGAAACACGAAAGGATACATACTGGTGAAAATTCATATAAGTGCTCATTCTGTTCATATAGCTGTACACATAAAGGGAGACTAAAGGAACATGAAAGGACACATACTGGTGAAAAGCCATACAAATGCTCACTCTGCCCATATAGCCGTTCACAGAAAGGACACCTTGTGCGACATGAAAGGGCCCATACTGGTGAAAAGTCATAAAATGCTCACTCTGTCCATATAGCTGTTCACAGAAAGGACACCTTGTTCGACATGAAAGGGCCCATACTGATGAAAAGCCATATAAATGCTCACTCTGTCTATATAGCTGTTCGCGGAAATGGAGCCTGAAGGTTCATGGAAGGACACATACTGGTGCAAAGTCATAAAATGCTCACTCTGTCCATACAGCTGTTCACAGAAAGGATATCTTGGGCGACATGAAAGGACACATACTGGTGCAAAGTCATAAAATGCTCACTCTGTCGATATAGCTCTTCATAGAAAGGACAGCTTGGGCGACATGGAAGGACACATACTGGTGCAAAGTCATAAGATGCTCACTCTGTCGATATAGCATTTCATAGAAAGGACACATTGGGCGACATGGAAGGACACTTACTGGTACAAAGCCATAAAATGCTCACTCTGTCCATAATATAGCTGTTCACACAAATGGAACATAAAGAAACACGAAAGAAACCACACTGATGAAAAATCATGTAAGTGTTGACTCTGTCCATGTTTTAGCTGTTCACAGAAAGGGAACCATAATAAGATACAAGCTTATGAAAACCATAAACATGCTCCATGTAGCTGTTCAAAGATAAGACGCCTACAGGAACACAACATAACGCATAATAATGAAAAACCATAGAAATGAGGCTTGCATAGTGTGCGTTCTGGCTTTCAATTATTCATTTTATTATGGATTGTTTACAGCGAAAAATTCTGGTTCGAGATGATATGTACAAAAAGCATGCTGAAATACATACGAAAATGCCAAATATGGAAGTAAAGTCCAATGTTCCATGTCAAACACGGTAATATTAGTTACATGTGTGTACGGAGCAGCCTTTCACCATTATCATGTGGAACTAAAGAGAACATGCAACAATATTGCGCACATTTCACGGTATCTACCAGTGGACATTTGAGAAGCGCAAGGGCGTATTTGAGAGATAGAGGGCCTATATTGTATCCAAATAGGTCATGCAGGGTCTCATTTTGAAGGTCTTATGGTGTGGATGATGACTTCAGGGATGACCATTTCATCAGTGACGTCATCATTAGGAGTAGTAGCGAACTCAGACATTTTGGGAGTGGAATCAGACCGGGAATTGTGGAAAAAGGACATGGGAATGGCCGTTTTAGCCTCGAGATGGAACACTATTGGTCCGAATGGTGTGTCGAAGTGATGCACTCGTGAAGGAGCCTTTGACTGAACTGGTGGTTTGTGGAAGTAGGGGCTATGGCACACATACGCAGTGCTAAAATTCATGGGAACGGACGTTTCGGGGTCGAGATGACCCACTATTGGTCCGAATGGGGTGCTGAATATAACTGAATTATTGATTCATGAAAATATGCTCCCTGTACTGATGCTGTCTTTTTTAGGCATTTATGGGGAAGATTTTCTCGTCATAACAATATGACACCTCAAACAAAAATCAGACTTGATACTTTCAAATGAGCAATCTTCCAAATATCTTGGCGAAAATATAATTTTGCTTAAAGGTGACATTTTTGTTAGCTCATCTGGGCCGAAGGCCCGATGGGCTTATGTCATGGCCTGACTGTCCGTTGTCCGTCGTCCGTCGTCCGTCGTGCGTCGTCCGTAAACATCTTCTTCTCTGAAACCGCTTGGCCGATTAAGCTGAAATTTGGCATGCATGTTCCCCCCAATGAGGACACCAGAATTTGTTCATGCCATGTCGATACGATTTTAAATATGGCCGCCATGGCGGCCATCTTGAATTTGCCATTGAAACATTGTTATCGCGATTTCTCAGGAACTACTGCATAGATCTTTCTCAAATTTGGTACACAGGTTCCCCTTGGGGTCTAGTTGTGCAAGATACCTGTTGTTGTCTGATTCACAAATCCAATATGGCCACCAGGCGGCCATCTTTGATTTCCCCATGAAAAATTGTTATTGCAATTTGTGGATCTTCCTCAAATTTGGTACACAGGTTCCCCTTGGGGTCTAGTTGTGCAAGATACCATTTCTGCTCTGATTCGAACATCCAATATGGCCACCAGGCAGCCATCTTGGATTTCCCTATGAAACTTCGTTATCGTGATTTATCAGGAAGTACTGCATGGATCTTTCTCAAATTTGATACACACGTTCCCCTTAGTGTCTATTTGTGCAAGATGCTTTTGTGGTCTGATTCAGAAATCCAATATGGCCACCAGGCGGCCATCTTGGATCTCGAGATGAAACATTGTTATCTCGATTTCTCAGGAAGTACTGCATGGATCTTTCTCAAATTTGGTACAGAGGTTCCCCTTGCGGTCTAGTTGTGCAAGATACAATTTGTGGTCTGATTGAAAAATCCAATATGGCCACCAGGCGGCCATCTTGAATTTGCCAGTGAAATCTTGCCATCATTATCTTTCGTTAACTACTGCATGGATCTTTCTCAAATTTGGTACACAGGTTCCTCTTGGGGGTCTAGTTGTGCAAGATACCTTTTCTGCTCTGATTCGAACATCCAATATGGCCACCAGGCGTCCATCTTGGATTTCCCTATGAAACTTCGTTATCATGATTTATCAGGAAGAACCGCATGGATCTTTCTCAAATTTGATATACAGGTTCCCCTTGGGGTCTAGTTGCGCGAGATAGAATTTGCGGTCTGATTGAAAAATCCAATATGACCACCAGGCGGCCATCTTGGATTTCCAGATGAAACATTATCGCGATTTCTCAGGAACTACTGCATGGATCGTTCTCAAATTTGGTACAGAGGTTCCCCTTGGGGTCTAGTTGCGCGAGATACAATTTGCGGTCTGATTGAAAAATCCAATATGACCACCAGGCGGCCATCTTGGATTTCCAGATGAAACATTATCGCGATTTCTCAGGAACTACTGCATGGATCTTTCTCAAATTTGGTACAGAGGTTGCCGTTGGGGTCTAGCTGTGCAGCATACCATATATGGTCTGAATGAAAAATCCAATATGGCCACCGCATCTTGGATTTCCCCATGAAATTTTGTTATCGTAAATTCTTAGGATATTATTGCGTGGATGTTGATACACAGGTTCCCCTTGATTACTGCATGCCCTCACCCCTGGGCCCTCACAACCCTACCCCCTCCCCCCCCCCTTACGGGAGAGCAGTATATAATTCTGTGGAAGTATACACTGCTACAATACTGCGGCCACACTTCTGAAACTCTGTGCATTTTTAGCTCTTTTCTTTATACTGCTGCTATACTTCTACAACTTGATCACATAAAATGTAAATTTTATACTTCTGGTATACTGCCAATACTTTAGCAAATTTGAATACATCAGATGTATACTGCTGTTATACTGCTACAACTTTAGCTGTTTCCTGTGTACACTGCTGTCATACTTCTACAACTTGTCCTTACCAAAAAAGGCTTTTGACTCGAAACTATACTGCTGCTATACTTCAGTAAGAGCAATGCTGGGATAGGAATTCCTTATTAATTTGAAAAATAGGTCAACTGAATTTCCCTCCAGTGAGCAAACAGTTGCTGCATATTTTTCAAACATACTGAGGCCAACATTATGGCCTGTCTGATCTAAAATTGATCATGGTGAGAATATAGGGGGCGGTATCAGCCAGAGCAATCAGTTTAATTACACCCCAAAACAAGTTTAGGCCTACCATGTTATAATACATCATATGCCCATGTTATAATGTTGTAATATCCACCATTTATGTGTGTATGATACATGCATGTGTCAATATTGCCTGAAGGAGGATGCTTGTATATACCATTTTTATTTAGGCCACACTTGGTATACGGGGCAATCTTATACTGCTGCTATACTTCAGCCTGTATACTGCCACTATGATGCAGGCATACTTCCACTCTACTTCTACCATACTGGCCATATACTTTTGTCTATGCTGCTAGCCCTCTTCCATTACACTGTCTCCATACTTCTCTGAAGGGACACAGCAGCTTAATTAACATAATGTCAGCATATTGCAGTCATACTTCCACTATACTTCTACCATACTGGCCATATACTGCTGCCTATGCTGCCAGCCCTCTGCCATAACACTGTCTCCATACTTCTTTGAAGGGTTACAGCAGCTTAATTAACATAATGTCAGCATACTGCAGTCATACTTCCACTATACTTTTACCATACTGGCCATATACTTCTGTCTGATGCTGCCAGCCCTCTGCCATAACACTGCCTCCATACTTTTGTGAAGGGTTACAGCAGCTTAATTAACATAATGTCAGCATACTGCTACCATAATTCTACCATACTTCTGCAACACTTCTACAACTCACAAATTCAGTCTAACATACAACCAATTGTCTTGAAAAAAATGGAAGTATGCTGGAAGTATATACTTCTGTCATACTGCCGTTATACTTTCAGCTGCTACTGCCACTGTACTTATATTCTACTGCGGGTATACTTCCATTTCGTAAGGGCCGGCCGAAAAATGCCAGGGTCTTTGTTTTATAAACGCCTATCTATTTTGATAGGGCCATTGATAAAATGAAGACCGAAGATGGAAGACCCTGCATGCAGCAATGACAACCCCGAGGACGTTCGACCATGCTTTAACCCAGGGCGGACGTTATTATCGAGTTATAATCGATCGGGAATTATCGTCCGCTCTGGGTATAAAAAGCGGACCAAATTTTCCGGCGGACCTTGATTACTGCATCCCATCGTCACTGGGCCCGGCCGAAAAATGCCAGGGTCTTTGTTTTATAAACGCCCATGTATTTTGATGGGGCCATTGATAAAACGAAGACCGAGGATGGAAGGCCCATTCGAGGGGCTCTTTTGGGGAAAGGTCTTCGTTTTTGGGTCTTAGGTCGTCGGTCTTCGTTTTATAAACACCCCCGACCGTACAGATCTCCGGAAGTGTGAAAATTGTCATCGTTAAAGGTAAAAACAAAATTTCCCTCGGCATGTGAATCTCGAAAATGTCTCTAAACTGACAGAACTTGTTTCATTTAATTTTTAATCTGGCGATGTGATTTTGTAGGAGGAATACACTTCCGGGATTTATTTGAATCATTGTGTGAAAATTGACGGTATGGAATTTCGATACTGTCAGTGCTGGACGATAGTGCCGTAGTGACTGCACTTCTCATCAATTTGATTACCGGTACGGGCTGATTCAATCCGGTAGTAGTTCGATCTTCAAACGGGGAACACCGTGTGCAATACAGCTTGTCGGGTAGCTGTTCCAGGTTTAACAAGGTTCCCTACATGTGGTCACCTATTGTGTTTTCCTTATATGACGAATAGGCCCGTAGCGTGATTGACTTTACATTTTCATCTCTGCAAATTTGCGTTTTGATTTTTTTTTCTGTGATTGACTGAATGTACGTGTACCGATGTGCTGGATGGTCGTTCTGATGGACACTATATGGGATATGCATTTTTTATAATCCAGTTTGCATAATTTGTGCGTTTTGATTATCGTGATGCAACATGTGATTTTTTATCTAATTGCAGTATGAAATCTGGTCACGTCCACTGGATGTTTTCTTTTGTCTCATCTGTCATTCTCCGTCCGACCGAACTGTCAGTCAGAATGTCCGACAGCTAATCAGAGCATTCTTTCTTACAACTCAACCCTCCCATTCTTAACGGCAAAAAGCTATTCTGAGCTATTCTTAACCCTATCTGGCCTGGGCTTTTTGGGACCTGTCCAGGCCTGGGGGGGGGGGCCGAAATGGCCCCCCCTAATTATTTTTCTTACCCCTTGAGCTAGGGAGCTGAAACTTATTACACTATACCCTTGGGTAAAGCTCTACCAGAAAATGTAAAAAAATCCAAGATGGCCGCTTTGATGACGTCACAGTGACGCCATTTTGAAAAACGGCATTTTTTGGTCGATTTTTTGGTCAGATTTTCCGAATTTTTTATTTTTGCACTTTCTTCACAAAAACTGCATGAAAAATTAGCAAATATTAATGTGATACGAAATAAAATAGTTTTTGCCCACTTTTCATTGCGGAAAAGCAGACATTTTGAAGAAATATGACAAAAAAATCACTTTTCTGGTACACCACGTGGCCGCCATCTTGAATTTACCCATGATCCTCTGTTCGGGGGGTTATGAAAATAGGCTCAAAATGACCCCAATAAGACAAATGATAAAGTCACGGAGTTTCAGCTCTCCATTTTTCGCCGTCCCGAAGATAGTGCAGAAAGTTTGGTAGGGGGGGCCATAATGGCCCCCCCAGGCCAGGTAGGGTTAATAGATGATTTCCATCTCTCTCATTGGTCGGAAATGTAGGTCATGCTCTAAAGTCAGTTCGCTCGCTGCGCTCGCCCCGCCCACTCTTAACTACGAAGAAAACACTTAATATAATCTAATTATTTCATAATCTGTTACCTATCATAGCATTAGCTGCTACAGCAAATGCAGTATCTTATTTATTTATTTCACTTTGACAAACGTCAGGAAGGCCACACAGGTGAAGAACACGTATAAACGTGGCCCCCACTAACAATATAATATCGCTGTCATAGTATATATATGTTAATCGTTCTTCTGTTGGTCTATTGTATTGTACCCCGGCCCAATTTGGGCGTATTTGTACAAATCATATTCTATCATTTATCATGGGCGTCGCTAGGATTTTTCAAAGGGGGGTCGATTTTCATAGCACTTTAGGCGAGGGTCCAGGGGCCGCCTAGGCCCCGGAAGCTCCGGGGTCCTAGATCGCCGGAGATGCGTTCTAAGCGTTTTCCCGGAATTAAATCTGAACATAATGTATGCTGATTTAGGGTTATATTATACAGCTCTGAGACCTTAGATGTCCTGAGATGCATTCTGAGCGATTTCCAACAATTAAACTAACACGTCATTTGTCAAATATCAGTATTATATTTTATTCTCTTTGTCATGTTAAAAACACAATAATAACGCTTTGGGCCTATATACCTCGTAGGCTAACCCAGTGGCGTCGGAACGTAATTGAAAGTTGGGGACCACTATCACAGCCCAACAGGCGGGGGTCCAGGGGCCGCCTAGGCCCGGAATCTCCGGGGTCCTATATTGCAGGACATGCCTTATGAACGTTTTTCCGGAATTAAAACTGATCATACTGCGTGCACATTTATGATTCTATTTTACCCGTTTTCTCGGAAACAAATCTGAACACAATGTATATTGATTTGACTTCCTGGTTTGACACAAACAAAACGGGCCTTTTACACACCACTACACGTCTTGGCACTCTATCTGTAATTTTTATGTTTTTTTTTATTTTATGTTTTTATGCTTTTTTTATTTTGTTTTTGTTTTCTCTGTTTTTGTTTTTTGTTTTTTCTTTTGCTTTTTCTTCTGTTTTTTTTTTGGCGCGGCCAAGCGGGGTCGTTCGCACCGGACGACCCCCCCTAACGACGCCCCTGTTTATGAACACGAACTATTGACAGAACGAACTTCAAGCAGAAATTGAGACATGATTACATATTCCAGTGTTTCAAATGTAAACACGGCCAATACTTGGAGCTTCCGAAGATGTGATGGGGGGACGGGGGTACTCCCGCGAAAATTTTTGGAATTTCAGACGGTTCTCTACACATATCTGACCCATCTCAAGGCACGTCAGTTACAATTATTTGGGGGGGGGCAAAGTGGTCTTTGTGCCTCATATTGAGAGGGGGGGATTCGCTGCCCCCCCTCGGAAAATATCCATCAAGTTAAGAGTGGATTTACAACAACCCGGAATGGATGACGAACGGTAAGGTCCAATACAATTAATATCTTTGGCCTCCGTGTCCACTCCAGCTATAGGATTTAATTTTCGTTTCAGCTACTGTTTAGCGCGCGGCTATATCCGTTGCGGCGAGTACAATCAAATTTGTGCAGATTATTCGAAATTCGGTCAAAGGTATTATCGGAATACGTATTGAGGGGTTGAACACCGCCAACCGCCAAATGTCTCAAGTTTAAGAGAACAAACAGCATATGGGAATATAGCGCCTCGTGATTTTCTTTATACAGCACCAGGGACTGATACACCTCGGTGGATTTACAGGTAAAGAACAACAACAACAACAACAACAGCAACAAGGTTTTCTTCCAACGCATATTTCAGAGTGTTAACTAAGAGAATTAGCATTAGCTTGCCCGAAAACATCGGCTGGGGGAAGTCTAATTTACTTGTTGTTATGGCCCGTAATTTATTCAATTATTCAAAGAGTTCGCATACGAACAAACAAATATGGGATCAGATAATCGACTGAAATTGTTTGAATTCGACTGGAAAAACGGAAACTCGGTAGGTTATTTGTTGATAGCTCGCTCAGTCAATGCTGGTTCGATTCTAACAATCGAAACTTTCCGGAGTAGCTGAAGTGATTCTCTTTTCAAAAATATATAGCTTGATGACATTTCTTTTCTTAATCTTTGAGATTAATGTAGCCCAGGAATGGCTGTAGTCTCGAATGGCTCTGTAATCGACTCACATCCAAGGTTCCTCCTATAGACAATACATCCCACACATTGAACTTTGAATGACGTTGTCCAATATCCTAACTGCACACGAAATATAACGGCAGCGAATAGTAATAAACTATACCTCATTTTCTTCTACATTGGTCCTTCTCGCCGCCTGCCAACTCTCAACACTTAATAATTCCTCGTTCTTGAGATATCATCTTTTAATCACGCCTTCACGGAGTTTTCTGACATATTTTGGTCTCATATTTTGAATGTCTCCGTTAGCCACGCCCACGTACACGCGCATTCGTTGGACCGTCATCGACCTGACCTGAATAATCACGCATGCGCCACGGCTTGTTTTCAAAGAGACCGCCATCTCCGGCAAAGTCCGTGCAAGGGAAATTTACATCACTGACAGTTGAAAGGCAGTCAGCTGAATATTTAAATCCCCGAGAATCTTGAACAATTGATGATAACTTAAGAATGAGGGAATACCGAGAGTTCTAACTTGGAGGGAAGTGACAAAAGACTACAAGGAGAATAACGAGGTACATTTTATTATCACCAGCTACTGTGTTCTAGTATGTGCAGCCGTTAAATCTTCCGAAACACAGGCGTTTCGGAGGCCAAAACTTTGTGGTACGAAATGTGATGGGAAGGAACTATAGCTGTGTTGGGAAGAACAGCCACGCCCACCTACACAGCAAAGGTTCTATAGCTAAGATTAATGATATGATATTTTCATATGGCTACATTTTATTGGTTGATTTAAAAAAAAAAGAAAAATATTGTGAAAGAAGAAAAAATGTTCGCCTTGTGACAGCACAGAAAAAGAAAGAAGAAGAAATTGACAAAGAATTGTTGTGATTAAAGAAGACGAAAAACCGCGGAAGAAAAAATATTTTTTAATTATTGTTAATATTTTTTTTTATATTTTTTTTTATTATGAATTATTTTTCACCATATCCCTTTTGTGGCTTCAAAGTTTTCGATGACATTATTCTTAGGTTAAATAATCTAGTAGTTGAGACGTGACGTTTAAACTGAATTACCGAATATTTCTCCTTTAAAAGATGATTGTTGTGTTTTTTATTTCAGTAGGACTAAATTGTCTGTCATAATTGAGAGGAAAATGGAAGACTTATCAGTAAAACTGGAACCTCTTGATCAAGCGACAGGGTCAGTGATGCAAGATGATGGGATAACGTACCGGCATTCTGCGAATGAATCCATGGAAGAGAGAGATGTCATAGTGAAGACAGAACCAACAGCCCAATGTGCGGTGGGAGAACAACAAGGTGGTGTTGAGCATGGCCTATGTGAACAATTACCGGTAAACCGTGAAACACAGTTGTTGATCAGATTAAAACCAGATTTACATGTACAAAAGTCGCTCCCCATTCTACTTGTCACTTATGCAGATCTGGCATCAACACCCTCATTTCCATGTTCTGAGTACGGATCAATGTATGTCTAAAACGTCAAGCTTAGGTCACAACTACGTGCGAACGATAGGTTGACCTCGTGAAGAGAAAAATATCAGCTGGAATTGATCGATATATCTAAATTCTATTAATCTTAACAGAATATCATCACAGTTTCTAGAGAATAAATTATTGATTCGATGAATCAAGATAAAATATAGGAGATGACTTTTGCATGTACCGTACACTTGTTGTACCCTCCCCGCAAAGCGAGACTGGCCAGACGTTTGACCTTGATCTGCCGACAGCTAGGTCTTTCAACACAGAAACCCGGTTCTTGTGCCCGGATCTTAAACATGTAAAAACAGGAAGCATTGTTGTCCTTCTCCACGAAGTGGTGGGAGGACTTGGAAATGCTAGCCGTCCGTCCGGCCTTCTGTTCTTCCATCCATCCGTCCGTTCCACATCTTGTGAACACGATATCTCGAGAACAGTTTGCCCAGTTGGCTTCAAACTTGAGAAGGTGCTTCACATCAGTTAGACGGCCATTTTGTATTGATTTTCGCTGAGGTACGTAATCCGAGATGGCTGTCATTGACCATAGTGAATTCCGTCCATCCCGCATCTTGTGAAAGCGATATCTTGAGAACAATTTGACCAATCGGCTTCAAACTCGAGAAGATGCTTCGCCTAAGTTGGAAGGCCATTGGTACTGATTTTCATTGAGGTAGTATGTAATTCAATATGGTTGCCATTGACCATCTTGGATTCCATCCATCCTGCATCTTGTGAACACGATATCTTGAGAGCAACTCTGCACTAACTTCAACCTTGAGAAGGCGCTTCACATCAGTTAGACGGCCACTGGTATTGATTTTTATTCAGGTAGCATGTAATCCAAGATGGCTGCAATTGACTATCTTGGATTCCGTCTGTCCTGCATCTTGTGAATGCGGTATCTTGAGATCAATTTGTCCAATTGACTTGAAACTTGAGAATTACAACTCATATAAAGGAAGCGGCAAGAGGTGCCGACATACTGACTACGTCACATGACTTCACAGAAAAGTCTTCTGGTTAACCTATTCTAAAGCACATACCAAGAATCTAACGATTCGTAATATGTGTTGTATCTCGGGTACGCTTTTATTGTACCTGTTCATGTGGCAACTTGGATGATATGACCACACAGCCCCTAGCACCGGCATAAGCGATATTAGTTACAAATCTAGAGAGCTATGATGTAAATGCTCTTGACAACTCGTATACTGGTAATTGGTGAGCTGTTTTGCTGTGACAACTCGTACATTGGAGATTGGTGAGCTGTATCGTCGTCAGATGTAAATGACGGCATTTAACACAAAAGACTAGTCTGTAAAGCCCGATGTCGACCCAGCATCAACTTCCCACAAGTGCCAACATATATCAAAGACCAAAAGGTCTGTACAGGGGGCAGGCCTCGGGGACGAAACGTCCACCAGCAGAATCTCGCCATATACAGGAAAAAATTACAACACATATAAAGGAAGTGGGAAGAGGTGCCGACATACTGACTGCGTCACATGACTTCACAGAAAAGTCTTCTGGGTAACCTATTCTAAAGCACATACCAAGAATCTAACGATTCGTGATATGTGTTGTATCTCAGATACGCTT
The DNA here is from genome assembly GCA_036873755.1 of Hanleya hanleyi. Classification (NCBI taxonomy): domain Eukaryota; kingdom Metazoa; phylum Mollusca; class Polyplacophora; order Lepidopleurida; family Hanleyidae; genus Hanleya; species Hanleya hanleyi. The sequence continues at coordinate 12,865 of JAVTVY010026267.1, read as the reverse complement.
TTATTGTACCTGTTCATGTGGCAACTTGGATGATATGACCACACGGCCCCTAGCACCGGCATAAGCGGTATTAGATACAAATCTAGAGAGCTATGATGGAAATGCTCTGACAACTCGTATACTGGTAATTGGTGAGCTGTTTTGCTGTGACAACTGTACATTGGAGATTGGTGAGCTGTATCGTCGTCAGATGTAAATGACGGCATTTAGCACAAAAGACTAGTCCGTAAAGCCCGATGTCGACCCAGCATCAACTTCTCACAAGTGCCAACATATATCAAAGACCAAAAGGTCTGTACAGGGGGCGGGCCTCGGGGACGAAACGTCCACCAGCAGAATCTCGCCATATACAGGAAAAAATGACAACACATATAAAGGAAGTGAGAAGAGGTGCCGACATACTGATTGCGTCACATGACTTCACAGAAAAATCTTCTGGTTAAGCTATTCTAAAGCACATACCAAGAATCTAACGATTCGTGATATGTGTTGTATCTCAGGTACGCTTTATTGTACCTGTTTATGTGGCAACTTGGATGATATGACCACACGGCCCCTAGCACCGGCATAAGCGGTGCTTCACGGTATGTAATCCAAGATGGCTGGCATTGACCATCTTGGATTCGGTCCGTCGTGTATCTTGTGAACGTGGTATCTTGAGAACAACTTGTCCAACTGACTTCAAACTTGGGAAATTGTTTCACATCAGTAGACAGCCATTGGTGTTGATTTCCATTGATGTAGTATGTAATCCAATATGACTGCCATTGGCCGTCTTGTGAATGCGATATCTTGAGATCTATACCACCCATCGATTTATAAGCTTCACCATCCCAAATTCCATAAACAAATGCAGACTTGCATTCCAGTGTTACACTATCCACCACTGCTTCCCAAACCTCCTCAACTTGTCTCAACAACTCCAGATAAATGTCCCTTTCCACATACAGATATCCACTTTCCGAGTTACATTTAAGGAGATATTTGAACCATAAATGCTGGATGCTTTCAAACAGGCTACTTGCTATCTCCTCAGCTTGTTTTGAGATCTGGTTTTATTCACATGCAACAACAGCTTTTGGATACGGTTCTAAAGACTCATGGTGGAGTAAGCTAGAAGTTTATATTAAATTCACAGACTTCATGTGATTTTGCAAACAGATTTTCAAAGATAAATTTAATAACTGACTGTATTGAAGTGGAAAGAATTGTTGATATAAAAATAAGGCTTATGATGTTTTTTGTTTGATTTAGCCTTTTGTCAAGAAGTGTTCTGATGACGAGCAGACGCGTGTCGATGATTTTTTCTCTGATAGACCTTTTCCTGTGGCCATGTACATGATAAAAGTCAAGACAGCAGAGACGACAAAACTGTCCAACGAATCCCTGAGATTTTGGAATCCAGAAGCGGACAATACAGGGAGAACGACAGCTGACAGAGTTCATACTTGTGAAAAGCCATTCAAATGTTCGCTCTGTCCATATAGCTGTTCACGGAAAAGGAAACTGAAGGAACACGAAAGGACACACACTGGTGAAAAGCCATATAAATGCTCACTCTGTCCATATAGCTGTTCACAGAAAGGCAGTCTAAAGGGACATGGAAGGACACACACTGGTGATAAGCCATATAAATGCTCATTCTGTCCATATAGCTGTTCGCAGAAAGGGAACCTGAAGATTCATGAAAGAACACATACTGGTGAGAAGCCATTTAAATGCTCACTCTGTCCATATAGCTGTTCACAGAAAGGCAGTCTAGACGAACATGAACGGACACACACTGGTGATAAGCCATACAAATGCTCACTCTGTCCGTATAGCTGTTCACAAAAAGTAAACCTAAAGAAACACGAAAGGACACATACTGGTGAAAAGCCATATAAGTGCTCACTCTGTCCATATAGCTGTTCACATAAAGGAAGCCTAAAGGAACATGAAAGGACACATACTGGTGAAAAGCCATATAAGTGCTCATTCTGTCTATATAGCTGTTCGAAGAAAGGGAACCTAAAGGAACATGAAAGGACACATTCTGGTGAAAAGCCATATAAATGCTCACTGTGTCCATATAGCTGTTCACAGAAAAGGAGGCTGAAAAATCATGAATGGAAACATACTGGTGAAAAGACATACATATGTTCACTCTGTCCCTATAGCTGTTCACTAAAGTTAAACTTAAAGAGACATGAAAGAACACATACTGGTGAAAAGCCATATAAATGCTCACTGTCCATATAGCTGTTCACAGAAAGGGAACCTGAAGGATCATGAATGGAAACATACTGGTGAGAAGCCATACAAATGTTCACTCTGTCCATATAGCTGTTCACGGAAAAGGAAACTGAAGGAACACGAAAGGACACACACTGGTGAAAAGCCATATAAATGCTCACTCTGTCCATATAGCTGTTCACAGAAAGGCAGTCTAAAGGAACATGGAAGGACACACACTGGTGATAAGCCATATAAATGCTCTTTCTGTCCATATAGCTCTTCGCAGAAAGGGAACCTGAAGATTCATGAAAGACACATACTGGTGATAAGCCATTTAAATGCTCACTCTGTCAATATAGCTGTTCACAGAAAGGCAGTCTAGACGAACATGAACGGACACACACTGGTGATAAGCCATACAAATGCTCACTCTGTCCATATAGCTCTTCACGGAAAAGGAAACTGAAGGATCACGAAAGGACACATTCTGGTGAAAAGCCATATAAATGCTCACTCTGTCCATATAGCTGTTCACAAAAAGTACACCTAAAGAAACACGAAAGGACACATACTGGTGAAAAGCCATATAAGTGCTCACTGTCCATATAGCTGTTCACAGAAAGGAAGCCTAAAGGAACATGAAAGGACACATACTGGGGAAAAGCCATATAAGTGCTCATTCTGTCTATATAGCTGTTCGAAGAAAGGGAGCCTAAAGGAACATGAAAGGACACATTCTGGTGAAAAGCCATATAAATGCTCACTGTGTCCATATAGCTGTTCACAGAAACGGAACCTGAAGGATCATAAATGGAAACATACTGGTGAGAAGCCATACAAATGCTCACTCTGTCCATATAGCTGGTCACAGAAAGGCAGTCTAGAGGAACATGAACGGACACACACTGGTGATAAGCCATACAAATGCTCACTCTGTCCATATAGCTCTTCACGGAAAAGGAAACTGAAGGATCACGAAAGGACACATTCTGGTGAAAAGCCATATAAATGCTCACTCTGTCCATATAGCTGTTCACAAAAAGTACACCTAAAGAAACACGAAAGGACACATACTGGTGAAAAGCCATATAAGTGCTCACTCTGTCCATATAGCTGTTCACAAAAATTAAACCTAAACAAACATGAAAGAACACATACTGGTGCAAAGCCATTTAAATGCCCACTCTGTCCATATAGCTGTCCACAGAAAGAGATTCTGAAGGATCATGAAATGACACGTACTGGTGCAAAACCATATAAATGCTCACTGTCCATATAGCTGTTCACAGAAATGGAACCTAAAGGAACACGAAATGACACATACTGGTGCAAAACCATATAAATGCTCACTCTGTCTATATAGCTGTTCGCGGAAATGGAGCCTGAAAGTTCATGGACGGACACATATTGGTGCAAAGCCAAAAAATGCTCACTGTCCATAATATAGCTGTTCACATAAATGGAACATAAAGAATCATGAAAGAAACCGCATTGATGAAAAACCATATAAGTGTTGACTCTGTCCATATTATAGCTGTTCACAGAAAGCGAACCATAATAAGACGCATGCTCCATGTAGCTGTTCAAAGATAAGACGCCTACAGGAACACAAAATAATGCCTAAAAATGAAAAGCTACAGAAATGAGGCTCGCAATAGTGCGCGTTCTGGCTTTCTCATATTGATTTTATTATGGATTGTTCAACAGCGAAATATTCTGGTTCGAGATATGTAAAAAATGCATGCTGAAATACATACGAAAATGCCAAAAATGGAGGTAAAGTCCTGTGTTCATTGTCAAACAGCGTAATATTCATTGCATGTGTGTACTGAGCAGACTTTCACTAACAACGTGTGGACCTAAAGAGAACATGCAACAATATTACGCACATTTTACGGTATCTACCAGTGGACATTTTAGAGAAGCGCTAGGGCGTATTTGAGAGATTGAGAGGCTATATTGTATCCAATATATGCTTGCTGTTAGAAAATTTAGCAAAATTGTTTTCATGATACTGTTAGAAAATTTAGTTTCATTGGTCTCACAGAAACGTGGCAGCATTCTAATTTTAATGTTGCCATTCCTAGTTATAAATTTAAGAATTTTAATACACCTGGTATTTCTGATCGGAGATCAAGGGGTGGTATTGGTATTTTGTATAAAAGTTCTCTTGATGTTCATGTTGTTGAGATCTAGCGTCAGCCAGAGGCTCTTTAGAATGCTGTAGGGAATGGACAAAAGTGCAAACCGACTCACGGGATAGCCTTACGCTGCATGAAAGTAGTTCCACAGTGATGAGTTTTGGGGATCCTTAGTGGTTGAAAGGCTTTTGTATGTCTATATTTAGGCACTAATAGTCACTCGGCATATATTTGATCCCTTATCTGCATTACATATTACTCTGTTCATTGTTTTCCCACAAAATATGAGATTAATACGCTCTAAAGTATGGCAGACTGGTATCGTCACTTTACCAAAGCTTGGACTCTGCTGAGAAAATTATACAGTTTAGCTGGTTAGGTGTATATGTGAGACATGCTCTACCATAGCAACCAACCTGGCTACCATTGTCTGGTTATCACATTTGCAGGCCAATGTTTGCTTTTCCTCACAAGAGCAAGCTGCAACATATCTTATAATCTTCTCCTATCTTGTACTCCACCAGTCAACCTGTTGGATATCCAGAAAGTGTAATACAAGTCTTGTCTTATCCTAACTTGTGACATAACCATTATCAACCTTGATGTCCAGCCCTTCTCACTCATAACACTAAATCAATCTCTATTTACCCGTAGGTACATGTATGTTCTGTACAAACTAACCTTAATCCCCTAGACTTCATTCCACTGGCACTTTTTCCATCGAATTCTCAACGGGTCAGTTTGCAGTTAAATCGCAACACCAATAATACCATGTTAAAGTGAACGTAAAGGCTGTGACAACATACACGCGATGTTGAAGAACTATATTAAAAGTATCAGTTGGCAGCAACAAATATTTTTTGTGATTTTTCTCTTCCGAAAAAATAATTCCAAACACCGGAATAATTGACTGGTGCAACAATCGACTGGAGTCCGCCATCTTCGTCTATTTGGTAGCCTTGCGCCAATGAAAACGCTTCCTTGTAGCACGTGATATTTTCCTGTGACGTAGTATCACTTTGTTGTGGCTTTACTGTAACACGAATTGTAATGGCGGAGGTGGGGGGCTCGGTTGTTTCAAGCGTGTGTTGACTGTGTTGCGTGTCTCCAGCAAGTGTTTACCGAGCTGAAACTTGTCAGGGCGCAGTGATGGCAAGCAACATACATCCGTCTCGGGTTCTCCTCTGCTACCGCTACAGTTGGATAAGTTATCATTACACAGATTCCCGTTAGGGAAGCCGGGACTCAAACAGTGGCTGCACAACATCGGCAGACTAGACTGTACTCCAACCGAGAAATCTGTGCTGTTTTCGGTCTATTTTAAAGCCGAATGTTTCCAACCTGACCTCTACGGAAGGCTGATGTTGACGCCCAGCAGGAGAGCCAGGAGGCGAAGGAAATTAAACTTTAAAGAAGATGCAATCCCAACAGAATTGTCGCATCGTAGATTAAAGACACCGAGATCAACAACATCGATTCAGAAACGTCAGAGTGTGGAAGTTCTAAACTTTTAAGTGAGGTAAAAATAATTTTATTACCGTTTGGCGGGACAGAGACACTGCGAGATAGGCATATTATACGAAGTGTCGAAATCTGGGTCTTCGAAAACATGTTTACATGCTTACTGCGCTTTCTAACTCCACAAAGTGGAGAGCTCCCAAGGTGATACGACGTCACTGCTCTGAGGTGAGATAGCCAACATGGCTGCTGCCGGGGAACAATAAAACAACAGAGATAATTTCGTTCCTACTCGGTGCAAAAAAATCCCCAAAAATATTTGTTGCTGCTGTTTGATACTTTCATTGTAGTTCTTTCCCACAGAGTGCATGTTGCCTCAGCCTTTACGTTCACTTTAAAGAAGTATCATATTGCTTTCCTTATGCTTGTGAAATTAATATGGTGGTGATGGTGTTCATCTGGAATCTCGAACTGACATATTGGAGGAATTATGTATCAAGATAAAGAGCAAAATTCAACTATTTTGGTTAAGTCAAGGTTAGATGAGCACCTACTGTAGTGTCTAATTGGACGAAAATTAATTGGGTAACACATGGTTAGCGTAACCTGTGCAACTTCCCTCATTATAGGACTACCTTTCGTTGTTTCCACAGATTAATTTCACATAAACTACGATAAAAGTAACTCCGAAAATGGAAGTCATTGTGATATAATATTCTGTATTTCGGCTTCCATTTTCGGAGTGACTTCTATCCTAGGATTGCCTTTCTTTGGTATGTTCAACTTCATTATGTCGGTACCTTTTAAGAAGGGCCGTTTGCGCCATAAATCCAAACGTTTAATGAATTTGTACGTTTAACTTGCACCAACCAATCAGATGTCATGAATTGACATTTGGAAGAACTTTCCTGTCCATGAGCAAACGTTCGCTGTTGTAACGTCCAATACTTCAGACGTTTCCTGTCAAAAGGCAAACGTTACGTTTCCGGTTTGTGGGAAATCGTTACCGGTTGTGATCGTCCAGTCAGATTTTTGTATTGCTGCCGCGTATGTTCAAACCTCAACATCAACACGTGTCCGCTGGCAAAACGATTCCGCTATGTACATGTAGTCTGTTCGAACCAATCAAAATAACCCTTACAAATATTCGCGCATATTGTATTCCTCATGTCCACCATGCATCATGTCCTGCGCAAATTGTCCCGGTGCCAAAGATGTTCTCCAAACTTAAACATTTATAAACAATGTTAGTATTTGTAACCAAATGAAACCTGCTTTTGCTATGCCTTATCTCCCTTTAGGAAGATCCTTACAAATAGTTAAAACGGAAAAGTTGTCTTCCCTTAGGGATCTCTCTTAGCCCAGCTAGGTTACTTAAGCTCTGCCCAATCCATAATCTCCCTCTTTCTCACTCTTATAGCCCGAGACGTGTGGTGTGCAAGGCCGTGCAGCGAGGGGCAGGATGGGAGAGTAATCAAAGCAAAAGCATGTTTGATTTGGTTACAAATACTAACATTGTTTACAAATGTTTAATATTTGTGATCCAAATCTACACCTGCTTTTGCTATGCCTCACTACCAACATAAGGAGTTGGGCACCTCGGCCTTGTTGTAGTTCCAATAGCAGGCTGAGTAACCGCTGAGATGATCACGGACATGGCACACTAGTACTCGACGCTGTGGGTAGTCCTGGAGTAATCATGATAGATAGTAGAATGTATTCATCCATGTAGCCGTGATCGTGGATGTGGTGCACAATTTTACCCCCAACGAAGGAACTCGGGCCCGGGCGCTGTGAGTATTCGAGTGGTAATCAGTGTATGACGAGAAGTGGTCATGTCCTGCCTTCATTGCATACAAGGTGCCCATCTTATACCACTCTGAGTCCACAAGCCGTCTTACGTCAACTCTCTGTACTTTAGTCCCTGTTGCTGACACTGGTAAACCTGAAAGTAGTACTCACGAATGTGTCAGTTCTTGTAAGATGACTTTTGAGTTGACAACAGCTGCCTCTCTTGAGATGATCTAGTACGTTGGTCATAATTGCCCTCATGCACCAAACTCTCTGTACTTTAAACTTGAAACTGACACAAAGTATACCTAAAAAACAATACTCACCATTGTGTCAGGTCTTGAAAGATGTCTTGTGTGTTGGCAACAGGCTGACCTGTTGAGGTGATCATGTAATGAAGAGGACATGTGATTAGCTGTGATGAAGCCGTAAGCTGGCTGACAGTATAGGCTCACAGCACACTAAAACTCACCCAAAGAGAACCCGGGTCGAAGACGCTAAGGGTACTCGTGCATTAAAATCAAACACTTGGTTGTAAATGTGGTACACAATACTCAATAGAATGAAAAACCAAGGTCGTGTAGACGCAGTGGGTATAGTAATAACCATGCCTAGACCATATTCCCCGATGAGACGGGTCTTGTAAGTTGGATGACTGACTGACCTATTGAGGTGATCATGTAATATGGTGGACATATGAAATGGCTGATTATAGTCCGGTAGCCAAATCGCAAAAAGGGGTCTAAATAAGGTTTTCGTCGCACCCCCCGCGTAGATTTAGTTTGACCACTGTTTATGAACGAGTATCATCTGCTGGTCAGTTCTAGACCTGATGTAGGCATCTACGGTGGTGCCTAAGGTCACAGCATGCATTTCCTCACCGCTCTCTGAACAAGACAAAATTAACTCTAAGATGGGGGTAGGGGTATTTATGAGCGTATATCTTTTTTATTCTTGCACTAAACTTTCTGTAACTTCCCTTACCTGACCTCTGAATAATGTTCTATTAAATAACGTAATCCAAGTTACGCCTTTTACGTTTTTTACGAAATGATGAAGTCATAACTTGGAGGGTACATTTTTTTTCGATTTTTTTAGAAATGAGACTCGATTTTTTGTTTTGCAGTTGCCGAAACTCATTTTGCATTTTGTCTGATTTGTATTTGTGAAAGATGATCCTCTCTTCGTTAATTCTCGACCTGGTGTAACCATCTAATATGTACTTCAAGGATGTAACATAACCATGTTTAACGGCACCAGAGCATGAGAAATATAAAGGCGAAATACGGGTAGGGGTGATTACGTTCTAATATTTTATTTCTCCCCGAACCTAACGCAATGAAATTTAACACATATTGAGTCTGTGTACGGATCATTCAGATAAAGCAATCCGATTCCGATTATCTCCAATATTGGTGTCACTACGTCATTATTATCACCATGGAAGTATTTTTCTTCTGGACCTTTTGTTGTAATTTCCAACGGTGTATTGTTACCATGTTAGCTTTTGTTTGATGTGTGTATTCAAGACCACCAATGCATGGCTTACTTGGAACGGGTGTTGACGTCTACGGTAGTGAGTAAGGTCGCATGATGCCTTCTCCCAATGCTCTCTGAGTAACACAAAAACAAACAAAGAATGGGGGTAGGGGTGATTATGCTTCGACATCTTCTTCACACTTGGGTCTAGATAGCTCAAGCTTTTAACACTTTGTGGTTGGATACTAGTTGAGCAAAACGAAGAATCAAACTTCCAATACTTCTACAACGAAGTCTCTGTAATATCTGCTTTGAGCTCTCGTGTATATTCTTTATAGCCTAGTCGCTCTGAAATATTTGTATCTAATACCGCCCAAGTCAGTGTTAGGGACCGTGTGGCCATGTCATTCAATTTCGTCACATGAACAATCACAATAAAAGTGAGGTTGAGATAAAAATCATCACAGGGGTCACTTTTGGTTCTTGTGATGTTTTAGAAATATGCAGTCAGTATATTTGCCGGTGGGGTAATATGACTTCTTGTCAGTATACGTGGTCAATTATTAACCAAGAACGGGTCTATATAAAGTTGCCGCTTGCATTTGTTAACTCCATCAGTGTCACATCGAAATTATGGACATAGAGAAAGAAGATGGATTCAACTTTTCTAGTCTCACCAATGTTGCGATATCTAATTAGAGAAAACCAGTTAATTTGCTAGATGAAATGAATGAATGTTACATAAAATGAAATGAATGAATTCAGGTCAGAAAGTGTTGAGAGGAGACGAGAGGCGGATCCCATCAAACTATTTTCAAACATGATCCATGAAGTGAGACAAAATGCATTGAAGCAACAGAAACCCGTGCCCACCCAACGTGTAGAATCCAAAGACCTGATTCGTATAACATCCACATCAAAGAAAAATGTGGATGGTCGAAATTGAAAGTTCATATAAATTAATTCGATAAATATATCTCATTCATTATTGGATACTTGTCAGTTTCTTTGGTTCCATTCTTGAAGCTAGATATACATTATGGGGACGTTCTACTACACTGGGATGCTTCATTGATTTTGACAAACAAAAACAACATTCCAATGCCTTCCTTTTGTATAAAAGATAAACAAAAACAAAAAACGAAAAGAAAGATCCAATATATGAATTTGTCAATACAGTATTTATATCACTAGCAAGTGTCAAATCCGATATCAAGATTCAATAATCAGCCGCAGTCCATAAAGAATTTCCGCTCCGAAATCACTGATCATTATTCTTTATCCAAATGAATTCCAAGTCGTGTTCAGAGTAACAGTCTTCAGAATACGATGTTCATTTGAACACTATGTGAAAACACATATCTAAACAACCCCCAGTCTTAATAAATTAATATCCTATCAATGCTCTCCAATCGTACATGTCACTATATAAAATATTAAGTATTACAATTGGATTTGGCTTTCTGAGCGCCCTTACCATGAATATTTAATAACATTATGACACCATGGTCGCATCTGGACTAGTCCACTTGCAGTCGGGGAGGGGAGATAGGGTCACAGTGTCCGTTTACCCTAACGTTTACACCAAAGACCAGTCCATTTATCTACCACGTATAATGGTGCCACAATGTCGGGACCGTGGCGTCTAAGTCGACTGAGCTAACCAAGAATCTCTATCATTAATGTTCCCTTCAAAGCACTATGAAGTGTTCTCAGGATAGGATGTCACTCGAGTTACTGCAATCCTGTTAGATTCTTCAAGCGAAATATCCAAATGGGGAAGCAGACATGATTTAATTTTAATTAGATTGAACAGCCTCAACCACAAGCTTTTCTCGACACCTCACATTCAGACCTCAGACCAGAGAATACGGTGGATTTAGCCTTAGTATCTCAGCCGCGCTGTTATTGCAGCTGTTCATGTGAAGAATATGAAGTATCCACACGGCCCCTATAGCACCGCCTTAAGCGGATTTAGATACACTAGCTCGGGCGCTGCGATGGCAGATCAGCTAAAACAAATAACTCGTTAGATGTTACTGGATGAGCATCGAGGACGTCTGATGGCGTAAATGTCTCAGCATGGGGTAAACATGGTAAATGCAAGAATACCCTGAAAAACTAACCTGCAATGCCCGACGCCGTACGGCTTAAATTTCCCACCAAAATAATAAACCTACACATATTTGTCGACTGACATGTACAGGGGCGGGCCTCGGAGACTAACAGTCGTCCACCAGCAGATGTCTACCTTCTATATTGAAGCGATATGCAGAAAAGTGGGGAAATTTGACGACCTCTGGCAACTAAAAGGCCACCATATGACTCGGCTTCCCTCGGCACCTCACATTCAGACCCAAGAATGAGGTGGATTCTGGAACGTAGCCTAAGTAGCTCGTTCGTTTCTCATTCATTATAATTAATGTTTCCTCCCAATCCCTTGCTGTGATTGTATTAAAGTTACGTATACTCATGCAAAATTCATTATAATCCAAGTTTTCACAATATGACCTTGAGTGGACAAGAGACATGAGGAATTCCAACTAAACCCGATTTTTGTGGGACACTCTCAGTCATATTTTGTTTTTCTGACTTATTCCAGGCCAGATTATTAGTTTTTCACCCACAGAATCATATTAATTTACTTCTGTAAGACACTTAGTTGAAACGAAACCTTTTGAAACACTATCCAGATATAAGCGTAACATTTTATAGAAATAAAGAAAGAAAAAAAACCCAGAACAATAATAAGACACAAATAAAGGAAAAATGCAATTTCTAGATTCATGACGTCATAGCGACGAAACTAAAGCAGTTACCGGAAGTTTGATTTCTCTTTCTTTCAGGTCGATATCCAAAAGCAATGCGTGGAGCATTTCAGTATGATAAACCACTAACTACAGAAAATATGGGAGGGTAATCTCCCCTACCCCCATTTGGATTAAATGGTGTCATGACCGGATAACGTCAATATGAATCCATGCTGAGGTCAAACAGGACTTAGTAGAAAGACATATCTGGTCTAGAATTGAACGGGAGACATATATCTTTCAAGATAATATGTCAAATATCATCAAAAATGAATTACTGCGAAAGAAACAGAGAAAATCGGAGAAAATATTTCCTAAAACTCAAGAGACAAAGGTTTCTCGAGCTTATGACGTCACTATGACGTGGCTATATCAGCTAGAGAAATTTGAACTGTTTAATCTGAAAGATCATTATTCGGAGGTAAATTTGTGTAAGTTTCAGATCGCAAAGTGCAGGGGTAATACAAATTTGAGGGCTGAATTACCCCAACCCTCATTCCGGTTTTAAATTTTTCAAAACCAGTCAGCATCAAACAATTGCATGTAGCAACCTTAGACACCACCGTAGATATCTACATCAGGTATTTAATTGACCGGGAGATGTTGATATTCATGAAAAAGAAGGCAAACAAAATCTACGCGGGGGGTGCTACGGAATGACATGTTCTCGCGAGTGGCTACCGGACTAGTAGGCACTGTCTCGTATTATGTGTACCAAGTTTGACGGTTTTAAGCCACCTGCAAGGGCAGAACACAGAAAAACAATTTGGACGATGGCTAGCTACTGATTGTCGAATTTGACGCTTTCATGGTACCATCCTGTAGGTGTAGTATATGTGTACCAAGTTTGGTGGCTCTAAACTACTTCCAAGGGTGTCAACATTCTCGACAAAACCTCTATCGCTATCCCAGATATAGCCCCTGGTACGCTTGGGCAATGTATCGCGATCAACGACAACGCAGCGATAG